>BQNB010014652.1:0-74692 GCA_026074375.1 Tanacetum coccineum | reverse complement strand
AATGTTTAGCACATGAAGGGTGAAGCTTGCACTAGAGTCCTTAAAATCACATCTTTAACCATATATTTTAATCATATTTTCTCCCCTTATCAAAAATATTAAATCTCTTGATATTTTAGATATCAATTGATTCAAATATAAATGCTTTCAGGGAAAAATGTTTAATTATTAACAAGCCGTATTAGGAACATTTTTAATGCTCCCCTCAATTTATAATGGTATTTTTTTATATATATATATAGTGTTGAGTACGTTAATTTGAAAAAAAATTGAATCTATTAAAAAATTATAGAAAATTCATACTCCAACACTATATATATTGCCTACTATTATAAGTCAATACTACATATTCACAATATTCACAAGATAAGATTTTAAGATTGGACATGATGATTAAACGATACCCGTCATCAGTTTGTAGTCCATCTCGAGTTCCCGTGCACCAACCAATCGCTCTAGACTTCTGATGATTTCCCTTTCTCGCAGCTGCTTATCAATCAACTCAATCATAAGACCCGACCTCTTTCGATCAACAAACGTCCACTTTCTCGTTGGCATCTCCGTGTTGTAATCCAGATGAAAGTAGAGTACTCTGTGATAAATCTCATCGCAAACAGACTTGAGTGTTCCATCCGAGAACTTGTACAGCTCATCAGCTCGCAAAAATCTTTTCTGTTTGTTCAGGTCTTCATAGACAATTCCTGGTAGATCATATGATGGAGTGTAGGGTTCTTTGAATTCAATTTCTGGAAAGGTCTTCTGAGGTTTGGTAATGTTATGTTTCTTTTGTAACTCTCTACACCAAGCTGTAAATCTTTGACACGTCTCTTGAGGATTAGGCTTCTTGTGAACATACGAAGAGCCACAATAAAGTCAACAATAACACTCTCGTCGAGGTGGAATAGATTGTGTTGAACAGCATAAAGAAGCATATCTTTAATGTCGTTCAGGTGTAGATCAACGAAGTCACATTCTTTAAACTTATAAAGTTGTTGATTAGTTCTTTTCACCATAATCTTTTCTAAGTAAACATATCCGTGCAATTTCTTAACACTCACACTCTTCACACCAAGAACACCTTAGTAAAGTAAATGTTATGCTTGGAAAATTTGCTTACCTGAGATCGGTAACACAGTTTATGTCTTTCACCCCAGTGCTTGATTCCCTTTTCAGCATCTTTGTCATATGCATGTTTAATGGTACTCCAAAGTGTAGGGACCATATCTTCAATTCCTTTGATCTCATACTGAGCCGCCTTTGTCTTCGTAATAGATGAAGTGTATTTAACCTCTGGATAAGAAGTCTTCAGATACTCCAGATCATTGTTGAAGAAGTAGTCAGCAGCAACAGTTCGATGACTTGGGGACCTTGTAAAGGAAGAGGCCTAGATAGATCAAACGGGTAAAGATCTCCTTCTGGATTATTCCAATCAAGTTTGTCTGTTAACTTATTGAAGCACTCTCATAAGTTATACTTAAGCTCGATATTGCTAGAGCAAGTGCCTTTTAAGAGATTGAAGGCAGGTCCTGTCAAGATATCTAGAGTGAGATTTTATATTTTGAGTCCATTCAACACGTACTTGGAGAAGTCAATAGTAGTGGCCATGAGGTCATTGAATGTGAGTGTATCCTTTGTAGAAAAGACCATTTAATTGAACCAAGGATATTCGGGTTAATCAAGTACAACCAGACACTTGTTCCATTCAGGATCAGGAGTAGGAGGCATTGGAGGTTGCTTGAACCAATCTGGATTTAGAGTCTTTCTTGTTTTGGTTTCTCAGGTTTCTTGTGGTTGATTATCATCATGAGCTCCATCATCACCAGCATCATCTATAATCACCTCAGCAATAGGTTCTTCAATTGGTTCCTTTTGCAGAAGCAGACTTACCAGTTTTAGATCCTTTAGTTGGAGCTTTACCTTTTGAGGTTTCCTTGGTGGAGGATGGCTTCTTAGAAGACTTAAAATCTTTAGTTCTTCTCCTATTGGTCTTCTTATCCTGGTTCGGTCTAGCTGGAGGGTCTTCATCATCATCGTCTTCATCATCATCATGCTTTCTCTTGTGGTCTTTAACTATGTCAGCAACTCCCTTATCTATTGCATTTTCATCTTCAATCAATGCTTCTATGAGTACATGATACAATTGATGATTGGCAGGATTTCTGTTAAAAGACTTGTTTATATGCATGGATTGGTAGAGAGCGCTTTTTAGATCATACTCTTCGAGAGCTGCCTTGTCAGTTGAGTTGATAGTAAACTTCGGATTTTGTTGCTTCTCAGCTTGTTCCCTCTTGATTTGTAGAATCTCTTAAGCATTCTTCTTGGATCCTTGTTCTAGATCAACTATTGGTGTTTGTTTCTTGGTCGATTTAGGAAACTGTTGCAGAGAATATTTCTGAATAAGATCTGTTGTGTGTTTCTTCAGTTCCTTTTGAAAGACATCCCCAACTTTAGATCTAAGATAGTTATCAACAACAGATGGAACTTGGAACTTGAGAATAGCAAGAGCTTTAGTAGAGTGATCAATAGTTTTCAGCTCAGACACATCTTTTTCCAATTCTGCAACTCTTAATTCAACAGCAATGAGTGCATTGGATTCTGGAAAAGCAGTCGTAATGGTTGGAGCATCGGTTGTGATTGGTAGTGTATGGATTGGTGTTGTTGTTTGTTGAGGTACAGGTGGTGTGGTGGATACAGATAGAGGAGGTAGAGTTGTTATAGTAGCTATTAAAGGAGATTCTTAAACAGGTGTGGGAACTATGGGTTCAGAAATCACAGATACAGGTACACTAAGCACGGATGGAGACTGGGTATGTGGAACTTCAGATTGGATCTTAACTTCCAATAATGAGTTGATCTATGTATCTGTAGTGTCCTTAACAGTACTAACCAAAGAACAATCAGAAGAAAGTTTAAGGAATTGATCACCAAAACCTGAAGATACAGATAAGCTAGAGCTTGATGGAGGGAGTTCGGTCTTCTTGGGATCATCCTTTACTTCTGAAGTATTTTCAGCAACTACCTTTGCTGCATCAGTAATCTCTTCATCACCTTTATCAGAATCATCAACTTCAGCATTAATCATCTCTTTATCCTCATCCTTGCGCACACGAATCTTGTACTTATAGATATCATCCTCATCAGATGCAGTTTTGACATCTTCATCATCAGCATCTTGTGTAACACTGATATGATCATCGCCTTCATCATCAGCATCACCATTTTTATCATCCTTCTCAACATCATCATTATCATCATCAGAATATTCACTATCTCGTTTATCTCCCCATTCTAGAATGACCTTCTCTTTAGTTATGTCTTTTTCCTCATCGGGAACCCCTAGTTTAATACCAGTTCCTTCACTTGAGGTAGCAGAGACGACTGTGGACTCATCGGGAACCCCTGGTTTACAACTAGTTCCTTTATTTGAGCCTTCAGTACCTGGTTATCTTATGCTTGTCTTCTTACTTTCTTTAAGAGCTTGCATAATTTTTGCAGCTTCTTATTCTTCTAGAGTAAGAGATGGAGCACCTTTAAGCTTAGTCTGTGTAGTGGCGGGTTTTGACTTTGGAGCACTTAGAGTGTCTTTAATGACTACACTCTTAGAACTTTTGCCACCAGACTTCTTCTTAGCAGATTCAGGGACACATTTAGTCATAATCCTTGCATGAGTAGCATGGACTTGTCTTGCGGCTTTTGCTTCTTCAGCTTCAGTTTGACTGATAGACTTAGCTAACTCCAATGCAACATCAGGTTCATCAGAAATAATATTGTCATCAGCAGATAGTGTTACTTTCTTCTTGACCCTTCCTTTACTAGAAGTCTTTTTCTTAACTGGTTCAGGTTCAGGTTCAGAATCTTTAGATACATCAACAGTTTTCTGAGAGTCATCAGCAATCTTCTTTCCTTGTGAACCTTTACCTCTACTCTTCTTGGGGTGAATCTGACTAGTAGAATACTTGATGAACATCTAATATGATTCAGATTGCTTGATTGCATCAGTCAGCATAGTCTCAGGAATTGGAAGTCCATATTCCTCATAATCTTTACCTATTCTAACAAACTTTAACCTACTTACAATACCATCATCCTTGATTGTATGATATTTTTGATAGTTGAGGTTGGTGAGAGACTTGTGTTGTTTCAGGAAGTGATTGATGATGATCTTGGTGAATCGAGGATATGGCATGTTTTCTCGTCTTGATTTCTTTTCTTTCCTGTGATCAATCTGGTAATCAATGTCTTCCTAAATCAACTTAGGGTAGTCAACATTTTCTCTTTTGAACATCCCCCACATTATGTCAATTTTGGACTTTCTGAGTTTGTCATTACTTACCGTCTTTTTAGAGAGACACTTGTTGATTATAGCCGCTAGAGTTCTCCATGGCTAGTGCATATGACCCACAAACATGTTGGTGTGCTTATACAGTGGACCCTTGTAGCCAAGATCAATGAGAAATGTGAGTGTAGTATCATCATCTGGAACATCTGTGAAGTATACACCTTCCACTCTTGGACAAATATCAAGAATTGTCCTAAAGAATTCAGCATTGACAGTACACTTCTTGTTGGCATGTAGAAATTTATAAGAATCAGTGCCTTGAACCTTCTTGATGGAATACCATAATTGCTGCATAAATATTTTTGGGACATCTGCAGAAATAGTGAAAGCTTTGAAGCAGGTAGAGTTCATGACAAGATCAATGACTACTTGAAATGTCTCTTCCTTCTGTGGTACAGTGGTTTCCAGTCTGATATTGGTAGAGCTAATCTTGACTCTCTCAAAGAATGGAACCCTTTTATCTTCACGAGCATCAACTTGTTGTTTTTCTTGAGGATTCATGATTCTGCTTAAGAATTAACCACTACAATTTATATTTACAACATATATATATTTTACTGATTTATTCTGGTTATCCTTTGATGATATGATTGATCTATGATTAGGTTTCATGCAAACATGAAAGAATTACCACACTTAATGAATAAGTCAACTAAGGTTAATAGTCAAAAGTCAACACAAAGTAGTCAACATGACATTTCCAAGGGAACTTAGGAAACACAATCAATTATAGAACAACAAATGACCATTCAAGCAAAGCAAGTTATGAAGCATGACGCCAAGTATTACACAAATTTTAAAAAATTTAGGTAGAGTTTCTTTTTATGTTTTGACATATTTCGCTTCAATTGTATCCTGTCATGTTTTGCTTGAAAACTGTCTAATATGTTTCGCTTAAGATAAACTTACATGTTTCGCTTGAGATAAACTTACATGTTTCGCTTGAGATAAACTTACATGTTTCGCTTGAGATAAACTTACATGTTTCGCTTGGAATGAGGTAAACATGTTTCGCTTAGAATAAATGAAACATGTTTCGCTTGGAATAAGTGGAACATGTTTCTCTCAGAAAACTTGTTTCGCTTCATTCAAGCCTAACATGTTTTGCTTTATTCAAACGTAACATGTTTCGCTTCATTCAAAAGTTACTTATCCTTGATTTTTCCAATTAAAAATCAATAATCACTTCTAACAAACATCACATATACAAACATAACATTGCAAAAACATTTTCCACAAGATTAAACAACATTTTGAGCATGCTAATCCAAATTCAAGCACATATAGGAGAGAAACACATTCCAAGCATGTTAAGAACCATTTAGGACAAATACTAAGCACTTACGGGGCCTACATTAGTTCATAAACACACTTTGACAATCAAAACAAGCATACTTATACTATTTCTAAACCAACGCACCTAATAATCCAAGTTTCCAAGAAAACACGATCAAAGGAAGCATAGCAATGTTCTAATAGCATAACAAGGCTTATTTGAGGCTACTAAACACAAACCCAACAACAATTCTACCCTAAGACACATGTTTCGCTTTATTCATATCACAAAAATCATTAAATCTCACGCATGGTTAAGATATATTTGAAACTGTTTCTAGCGTAGCCTAGACGTATCATTATGAGCAAAACCCCTCAATAAATTAAACAAAAGCTCAACTTTTTACTTAAGAACCCTAATTCGTTTTATAAGTAATTATGGGTGCAAAAAGGAGTTATGATCTAATTCAGTTTACCTAAGTAATATTAAAGGGTTAACAAACGTAATATGCGTGTACCTTTGGCTTGGAAAACGAATTTGAATTTTTGAATGATGAAGGAAGCGAAATGTGTTAGAGAGTATTTGGGGGTGTTTGGATTTTGAATATGTGTGTGTGTGTGAGCGAAATGTGTTGCTAAACACATTATAACCGGCTAAGTTTTAAACTTGGCAACACTGGTCCTTGTGTTTTATATCTTCTTCTATTTCTATATTAAACTTATTCCTAAGTCTAACCTAGTTATAGAAATGACACATTAAGCCCCTAAAGTTGCAAACTTAGATTTTAAGTCCTATATTTTGCCTTTTAATCCCTAAAAGTTAAAGCCAATAACATCTTAAGATCAATCGAGTTACAAATACATTAACTCCCTTTTAATTGATAATCCGTTATTGAAAAACCTTTTACCATTTATTCTGCGATGACATTTTAAAAGATTATTTTTGAAAGAATTTAACTATTTCTCCCATTCAAATAATGTTCCGTTTTCTATTTAAAGAGCTGTAGACATTGTTTGAGTGATAGAAACTTCTTTTAAAAATATTTTCAGATATGAAGCTGATATGTTTCATTATTTTTCATAAAACAACACCATTAAAAACAAGATTTCTCTCGTTTACATAAATAAATGCACTGACACGTACACTTATTTGATATAGGAATTACGGGTTGTGTTGCAAAGTAAACACAAGCCTTTGAATGAATATGAAGTAATTCATTTCCGAGAAAAATTCATTTCCCGTTGTGAGGCCAAGTTTTCATTTTGAAATGCTTTCCTTTAAGATGATGACCGTGTTGCTATCTGAAATAATAGCAAGCCATATGACATATATTCTATTAAAACTTTATTTACAGCTTTGTGCCATTATTGAATGACATTTATAAGGCCGTAAATATTATCGATTCTAGAAAACATGTCATGAAAACCTATTTTTGTATTTTTCTGATTTTTTTTTTATTTTGTATTTTCTTTTTATGATTTTATATTTTTATATTTTCTTTTTTGAAAATTTTATATGAAATGAAAAATCTTTTTGTGTTTTTCTGATTTTCTTATATACATATAAAATACACATGATATTTCTCGAGCTACCACCATTACTCGTCTTCCTCCTCTGTTAGACGTTTTAGTGTTTCCGAAGACATGCTTCTCATACCCAGCTTTTCAATCAAGAAGTTAAATCTTTCTCTTGGCAACGGTTTGATGAAGATGTCAGCCAGTTGATATTCCATCCGAACAAAGTAAAGTTCCACTATTCCATTCTCTACTTGCTCCTTTATAAAATGGTAGTGTACATCAATGTGCTTTGCTCTAGAGTGTTGAACGTTGTTGCAACATAGAGCAATCGCACTTTTGTTGTCGCAGTACAGAGGAATCTTATTAAATGTAAACCTATAGTCTGTTAGCTGTGATCGCATCCATAGGATTTGAGCACAACACCCATATAAGGCAATATATTTATCCTTTGTACTAAAATCACAATGCTCTTTTCCTTCTTGAAAGACCAGCTAACAAATTTATCACCTAAGAATTGAGCACTTCCTGCGTCTAGTGTCCTAACACCTTGCGTGATCTGCGTCTAAATATGTTGTTAGAGACATATCGGTATCTTTTGAATAACAGAGTCCCATGTTAATAGTTCCCTTTAGGTATCAAAACATCCGCTTAACCGCATTTAAGTGCTTTTCTATAGGCTTTGCCTGATATCGGACACACAAGCGGACTGCATAAATAAGGTCGGGTCTACTGGATGTCAGATACATGAGAGATCCAGTCATGCCACGGTAAAGTGTAGCATCAACTAGTGTCCCCTGTAGATCTTTATCCGGTTTATTCTTTTCCATCATAGGTGTGTCTACAGAATTACTAGTTAGCAAACCATATTTTTTAATAATTTTAGAAGCATATTTTGATTGGTTTAAGAAGAAGCCTCTGGGACTTTGAGAAATTTGTAATCCTAAAAAGAATGACATCTGCCCCATCATCGACATCTTGAAGTTAGTGGTCATCTGATTAGCAAACTCATTACACAAAGCAGTATTAGTGGATGCAAATATTATATCGTCAACATAAATTTGTACCAGCAATAAGTTGTTTCCTGCTTTTTGTGTGAAGAGTGTTGGATCAACTGCACCTTTGGAGAAATGTTATGAAATGAGGAATCTTAACAACATGTTGTACCATGCACATGGTGCTTGTATGAGGCTGTAAAGGGCCTTTTTGAGCTTGCACACATGCGATGTGTATTCTTGATCAACAAATCCTTCTGGTTTAGAAACATAGACCTCTTCCTTGAGCTCGCCATTTAAGAAAGCCATTTTGACGTCCATTTGGAAGATCGTCATATTCTTGTTGGCTGCATTTGCTACGAAGATATGAATGGCCTCTATTCTTGCAACCGGTGCAAATGATTTTTCGAAATCAATTCCCTCCTATTTCCTGAACCCTTGAGCAACTGATCTAGCCTTATTCTTAAGTACCCTGCCAAATTCATCTTTTTTGACCTTATAAATCCATTTAAGTTTGATCAACATGAATTTCTCTAGACACGGCACCAATTCCCAAACTTATAGTCTTTCAAATTCATGAATTTCTTCTTGCATTACATCGATCTATGATGGTTCAGTCATTGCTTGTTCGAAGTTCTTTGGTTCTACAAAAGTTAGTAAGGCATCAAAGTAACACCACATGGCGTCAATTTTGAGTTGCTTTCTGGTGGAGACTGAACGAGAAGGATCACCGATCACATTTTCTATTGGATGATCCTTAGTCCATCTACCAATAAGTTCAAATGGAGTATGGGATAGTCTCACATTAGATGACGATCCTTTAGAAGTCGAGTCTTCATGAAGAAATTCGTAAAGAGTATCATCATGAAATAGTGGTGTTTTTGGTAATTCTTTAACACCTTGAGAAATAATTAGAGAATGTTCTTGTTCTTGTTTTGATAGGATACTTGTTGATGGTACATCTTGGTCAATGGACGTAGACACAGGTGAATCGGCTATACTAACAGCTCTTGGTGCTGCAGCTACCGGATCTGGAGAGACAACAATAGTTGGAGGATTGAAGTATTCATCGAACAAGGGTTGGAACAAACTATCCCAATCATCTCTATTTGGTGGATTACAAGGTTGTTGAGGAATAATGTTTGGTACGAGTCCTGAACATGATGTTGTAGGAGTTATTACTTGAAGCCCGAGTCCTGAACCGAATTATTCATAAGCCATTGCTGTCAGCTCATCGAACGTCACATGAATAGTTTCCATAATTTTTCGGGTTCTCCTGTTATAGATTCTGAAAGCTTTCTTTGCTGGCGCGTAACCAACAAAAATACCAATATCAGCCTTTGCATTTAGTTTACCCAAATCCTCACTGTTATTGGTTGGATAACATAGTGAACCAAAGACATGAAAAAATGATAAATCCGGCTTCTTGTCGTGCATCAGCTCATATGGAGTTTTGTTGTATTAGAGACGAATCAGAGAACATTTTTGGGTATAACAAGTTGTGTTGATTGCTTCGGCCCATAGAAACAGAGGAGCTTTTGAAAATATCAACATAGTGCGGGCAGCTTCCATAAGAGTTTGGTTTCGTCGTTCGACAACGCCATTCTGTTGAGGAGTGCAAGCAACTGAAGTTTGATGCGAAATGCCGACATTTTCATAAAAATCATGAAGAGTCTGATTGACAAATTCAGTTTCATTATCTGTTCTAACATTACGGACAGTGGCATTCAAGGAAACTTGAATTTTTTTAATGCTTTTGATGATAGCGTCAGGAGCTTCATCTTTTGATCTCAGAAATTTAACCCAAGTAAATCGAGAGTAATCGTTAACAATTACCAAGATATACTTTTTCCCGTTGATGCTCTCCACACGCATCGGGCCACAAAGATCCATATGCAAAAGATATAGTTTCTCTTGGTTAGTGTCCTCAGGTTTGGGTTAATGAGAGGATTTCTTGCTTTTTCCTAATGTACACGCTGAACGCAGATGATCTTTCTAAAATTTAAGCTTTGGAATACCTCGTGCAAGACCGTCTTTGGCTAGCTTGTTAAGAGTACCGAAGTTGAGATGCGATAAACGATGGTGCGATAACCAGCTCCTAGTCTTTGAAGCTTTTGATAGAAGACAGATCGGAGAAGTCTTTAGCATGTCATCAAGAGAAATTATGTACAAATTTGTGTCTCGGGAGCCTGAATGTAGATCAAATCCTTCTAAATTAAGAATAAAATAAGTGTTTTTCCGAAATACAACTTCAAGATCCGCGTCACAAAATTGTCCAACAGAAAACAAGTTATGTCTAAGCCTCTCAACATAATACACCCTTGAGATAATTATATTCCCCTGCTGATAGTCACTATACCTCATTATCTTTGCAACTTGGTCATTTCCGAATCGAACAGTTCCTAGAAATTTACTAACGAAGTTCATGAGCTAAGAGCGGTTCCCTGTCATATGTTTTGAACATCCGGAGTCCAGATACCATAGGACGATCTAGACAACCTGTCATTAACAAGAGAAGAAGAAGATGGAACATATGTAGCATTGGATCCCCACAAATGAGTGGGTTCCGAGTTGTTAGCAATTTTAGATTCTACAATCTTAGCTTTTTTACTCGAACCTACTAATTTTATTGGTTTGGGTCTCCTACTATAGACTTTAATCTCTGGTTTTGGTGTTTCAACTGATTTAGAAGTGGTTTCCTTAAGATGCACTATTTTCTTAGGAGTGATCCTAGTTAAAGGGCACGAGTTACCAACTATAGTGAAAAATCTTCATGTTGGTTCCACTTATATCCTACATCAGTGAACACTTTACCCGTAGGTTTCCAAGCTTTTCTCATTTTTTAGATTTAGATTTTGAACGCACATTCACATCATTCACAAAATCAATAAGACACATATCATGATTAGCATCAAACAAACATTTGTTACAGATAGCATAAATAGATTCAAACTTAGCATTTCTCATCGAATGCTTAATAAGTGCATTACTGACAGGTTCAGAAAAAGAATTCGCCTTATTCAAACTAGATTTAACTTTCCTAGAGTGGTCTTCTACTTTATTCTTCTGATTGCTACGTGGTGCTCACGTGATTCTATTGTTCTTTGTATTGCCTGAAGGCATTGATCCACTAGCACTAGTAGTAAGTTTTACTCCTGTAGAAGTCAACAAAGGCTTGTTAGAATCTTTGGGTTTAAGAGAATCAGTATGCTTGGGAATATTGCTTGAAGATGTGACAGGTTCAGTAAATCTAACTTTTTTATCCTTATTCATCGGTGTGACAGCAACTAACTTCCCACTATGTTTTAGTGAACTAGGGCATATATGAGAGACATAGACTAATAATTCCTGATCATGTTTTGTAAACATGCGAGCAGATTCTAATAGAGGTTCACAAGGATTCTGTGTTCTAGCGCTTTCTACAAAACCGCTAAGAGTGTCAGTATATTCTATAGTCTTCTCAATGTAAACCTCATGAGCATCCCTATTGTTCTTAAGCCTAGGAGAAATAGGTTATATGTTAAGCTTGAACATTCCTAGAGCAACAGTGGCACTAGGTTTTGAAATCGCAGTATTGACAACATTTTTCCCATTAAGTTTCCTTAATTCATTTTTCAATGTTGTAATAGAAAAAACCTTTTCTTGAAGTTGAGCATTTAAATCCGAATTTTCAACAGACTTTGCATTAATTTGAGAAATTAAAGAGTCACAATGTTCTTTTGATTGGACCCGTGTCTTTCTAATTGAGTCAAATTTATCTTTGTAAATTGATTTCAAATGCTCTCGTTCTTTTCTCAAATGCTCTCATTCTTTTCTTAAATTTTCATTTTTCGAAAGTAATTTTACCACACTATGTTCCAGTTTAATGTTGATTGTTTCAATCTCATCAATGTCTTTCTTTACATTTTCCACACCTTCTTTTTCACTCAAACATTTAATCCTTTCCTTCAACTTTCTAATGACTGTGTCCTTCTCTTGTGACTGAGCTTTCAATTCATTTATTTCAAATAATTGATTAAATGTGGGAGCATTTAGGTTTTCACCAGAATTTTCCCTTTGAAAAATCTCTTGATTAAGTTGAGTTGCTAATTCCAACGAAATGCAATGCTTTTCTAAATTTGAATAACTTTTTACATGTTTATCGTAAGCCTCTTTTTCAATGAAATCTTTCTTTTTGAGAAGCTCAGTCTCAAGTTCTAGACACTTATTGCAATTATTCACAAATGACTTTTTCACATGAAGATTATCCACAGAATTGGAAACAATATGCACAATTTCTTGAGACATAATTTGGTTCAAGAGTTTATCATTATCAATCCTAAGTTGTTTGATTTGAATTTCAAAAACGTTCTTGTCTATAGAACACTGATCAACAGGAGCCTCCATTTGGTTAAAACAGTTTGAACATCAGTAATTTCATCTAGAAGAGTTTTATCAAACGCATTAAATGTGTCTTTTAAAACTTTAAAAAATGAAATTATTTCAATTATAAAACACTCTTTTGTATGTTCAAAACCCAAGACCCCGCAGTAATAGTATCGATGTTAGTCTCTTTTTCACCACTTTGTCAAAATTGGCCAGTTGATATTTTAGCTTTTTACGACTTTCATTTATCAAACTTACGTTAGGAAGTTCACTAGGAGCTCCAATTCTAACAAGTGTATGTGACATAATGGGTGTTTCAGAAAGGGACGAATGTTTTAACCAGAAAGCTTGTTCTACAGACAATTCCTTTTGAGTGACAAAACGTTTACCAAAATCTTCTTTAATCTTATTCAATTTTGAATAGTCAATTAGAGAAATCTTAATCTTATTTTCTATAGAAATTGGATCATTTTTTATCAAGCATCTTTGATCGACTCTCTTCTTCCAAAATCAATGTCTCTTCATCATTAATCACAGAAATCACAGCAGGTTATTTAGCAATAACACTGCCATTATAACACCTCGTGTTTTAGGTCATTGTATGACATTATTTAATCCACTAATTATTTTTAGGGTTTTACGCGTTTGCTTTTAAATCATAATCGTTAAGCTAAATCGCGTAAACTGAAAATGATCATACAATGTAAACGGGCATTAAACAATTAAAAGTTTATATCTAACAAGTGTTATATGATTATTATAAGGATAATTAATAACTTTGTTCATCATATTTTTATTGGTTACGTAAAATGCTTACGTTTCACGATAAAATGCGTTTAGGCATTCCCGGAAGTTCCAAAACCTAACTACGCCTAAACGAATACCCACGATTATACCCAATACCCAAAATAATCAAAATAACATCACATATATATATATGTGCCGAAATTTTGATGATAGGACCAAGTATTAGCAACTTGTCCATAATATCTAGATATTAAGAAATATCTAGGAAACCATCTCTTACACCATGAACCACTTGGCAAACTAACCTTGTGCAAGGGTTAGAAAGTAACCATGGTTAGGTTAGTTAGATATTTTGACTATAAATACACATGCATGCATAAGTAAACTTTACATAAACTCTTTTATACTTGCAAAATTATTTTCTTCCTCTCTTTTGTAAGTCCAAAACCCACGGCCAAATAAGCTCATATAATCAAACCATACAAAACTTTTCTACAATCTATACAACCCTTTACACATCAATCCTAAGGCATACTAAGGTGTTTTCAAGCATTGGTTCTTCATTTGCAAGGTTTTAAGAAGATATTGAAAGATTAGGGTTTCAAACCTAATCTAGGGTTTATAAGTGATAAGTGCTTAATTACACATATCTTTTACCTCTAAAAACGAGCTTAAATGACCAAAAACAGACAAAAAACTGCTTGTCACTTTGTAACCACCTAGACCAAAATTAACTCTTTCTCCTATATCTGCCAAAATTGCAAGCTGATCTTTGCTCAAAGCAATCCTTGCTTCCTGAACTTATGCAAGCAGCATCTTTTCCATGAACCATGCAGAATTTTGTACACTCGTAGGTTGAGGACACTGCCTTGCTATATGATCTGTTAGGATCACAAAAAGTATCGGTCACTTCCATCATATTGTTAAATAGCTCGTATAGTAATATTTGGAAACTAAGTAAGCTAAATAGGCCAAAGGCCCATAGAAAGCCCATGGCACTTAAAAGCCCATCCGGCCTACTAAGTATATAAACCCTTTCCATGCTATGGAAAAGGTGTTGGTTGTTTCATTTTTCTCACATAGTTTATACATTATTCTCTCACTAGAAGCAACCTCCCACTCTTTTTCTCTCTCTAGATTTCTTTATACTTGTGTGTTTGTTTAAGGATTACTTCGTCATTTTTGATTTTTTGGTTTCAAAGCTTTGTAAACTCTAAAAGATCTTTATACTTTGGTATAAGGGTTCTAGTATCTTAGTTATACAAGGTGTACAAGCAAAGATCTAAGAAAAATATCATTTGGTTCAATTTTTTTTGTAGTTCGAAGTCTTTAAGAGTACGTTTCTTGATTTCTAATTTTTTGGTCTTAAAAATCATAAATTTGCATTTTTAAGGTTCTTCTAGGCTTAAAACTACTAGTTGTACAAGAAAATCTAAGATAAAACATCAAAAGGTGTGTCTTTCAAGGTTTTGATTTTAGCTTGGGCGATTTATACGTGAGTTAGCTTGGGCAATGATGTGTCGTCGTATGGTTGCTAATTTTATGATTCAAGTTTTAAATTTATATTTTGCTGACTTAACCAAAAACAATACTTTAACGTTAAGTGTACCCGTCGGATGAGAAGTTTCTGGTAAGTAGGGGTCATCGATCACAAAGAGCGAGGAACATTTTCAATTTATTATAACTTTGGTTTTTCTAATCTAAGTTAGTCTTATCTATGCTAAACCTATGCTAAACCTATGTTAATCCTGAATCTAATGGATAAGGGGGGTTTTCAGCCTGAGAGAACTGGCACGGGTTTAGCGGTGACTAAAACCAATTCAAGACACTAAAACGCACGCAAGCAAATTAACAAAAGATAAAAGAGTGGTCTAGCCAAATATAAGAAAACTGTATTAACCATTATTAATCCAATCATAACGTTGGTTTATTTATTAGTGCAATGATTACTTATCTCGAGGCGGCATATCATTCTTAAGACTTAGGCGTTACTTCTTCCTAAGACCTAGACACGTAGAATTCTGTCACAATTAAACGCATCCACATAAAGCATCCTTATTTGCTGATTATAATCTATCTTAGGGATTAAAGAAATGGTGATCTTGTTAAACCCTAGCTCATAGAGACTTTACCCACTTACTGCTTAATGGCAATTCATACACTAGTAGTCCACTAACCAAGTCTTTACTAATTAATCGAGAATGTACTCGTTGATACCAAGGTCACCTTATGGTTCAACTAAGCTCACAATCTAAGGGCAAAGATAGGTTGTTAATTGTGATCCTATTGGTCTAAATGTATAAATCACTATATGGAGAGTTATCCCGGCATCTAGATTACTTGGTCCGTATCACTAGATCCAGTTGAATGAAAGGTCGCATACAAAGGCATGTAAACAAGAATTTTGATAAACATAAACAAGCAATTCAACGATAAATTAAGAAATTAAGATAAACAAACCAAATATTAAGATCTTCATAACAATGGCTAATACCCGAAGGTATTAGCCTTCAAACGTCATAATTAATACAAAAGTAATTATTTAGCCAAGGTAAACTAACCGAGTTAACGAATGATACCAAAAACTAAACGATTACAAGAGTATAAGAAATTACACATTGTCTCTTATGGAATGAATCGCATTGCTCGACCTCTTCTGCTCTTTTTTTCCTTTGAAAATCGACGTTTATGGTTTAGGTATCGAGAATATGATTTAGCACACTTAAAACTCATTTTGTTCTATACGGCGTATCCAAAGACTTAGATACGGCGTATCAGGGGTTTCTTAGAGTAGAAACCACGTTTGATATCTTCAAGAATATTTTATTTCCATATAGCTTGAATACGGCGTATTGCCTTCTTTTGGATACGGCGTATTGGATCTTGTTTCCTTCATGGTCTTTGGTGAGTACATGCATAAATACGCCGTATCTTCCTTGTTGGATACGGCGTATTGGTTATCAGAACAGTAATTTTCAAATATCTTCGTTTAAGCTCCAGAATGCGTGCCTTTTAGTTAACTTTTACCAAGTACTCCATAATTACTGCAATTCTCAAATACAAACGATTAAGTAACAATTCTTTGCAATAATTATACAAAATGGGTTAATGGGGTAAATGATG
The DNA here is from genome assembly GCA_026074375.1 of Tanacetum coccineum. Classification (NCBI taxonomy): domain Eukaryota; kingdom Viridiplantae; phylum Streptophyta; class Magnoliopsida; order Asterales; family Asteraceae; genus Tanacetum; species Tanacetum coccineum. Next base: position 58,333 of record BQNB010014652.1, on the reverse strand, counting down.
CAATAAAATAGACGTTATTTAATGTCAAAAAATATCCCCCCACTTTAAATCTTATTGTTCCTCAAGTAGCCTTTAGAAGTTTATGAAAATGTATCCCTAAGGATTTTTCTGGTTAAGCATTTACTCGATCTATTACAAGTACACAACCAAACACCTCACGAAATAGGAAAATGAAAACACTCAAATCACTTAACTAATCTATGTGGTAACACGTAACTAATTCACTCAATTGCTCGGTCGTGACAAGTATTCAATCATAGGCTTGGCAAGATACATCATCTCCACCAATAGAGCTAAGGAGTTAACAAGTTATACGTAAAATAGGTTTTTATTATAACTTAGTTGATCATTCCTATACTCTTTGACTAAAAGTACCACACCAACCAAAGGCAGCTGAATCACAACATACATAGTCTGTTAATGACGGAATAGACATGTGTGTTCGATCACATCCTCATTCGATTTAACCAAGGTTTATAATGTAAAATGTTTTTATATATAATTGTATTGATCTTCTAAGCTTTCAATAATAATAATAGATTTAAACCAACAGGAAGCTAGAAACATGGATAACATGGCCGTGAATGACGGAATAGACATCTACAGCTTTACACATCCTTATTTGCGTAAAACACCATGGTTAGTGATTAAAGAAAGGGAATTAATTGTTGTTGAACAAAAAATTACAAGAACAAATAGAACTATGGTCCAAGATATAAGTTGCTAGACACTTTTTCCTGACCGTTACCATGATAAAGACACAACTATTTACAGACGTCTTGATCATAGATCAAAAACAACAACCAAAGTTGGCGTTCTCGGAATAAAAAAACAGTCAAACTTCCCAATCATCATCAACTTTACATACTTTTACAAGACAAGTGCGATATTTTCCACTTTATACAATACTCTACATCATGACTTATAAGACGATATTCAATGAATAAAGCAATGCCTTCATATAATTCCTCGGTCTAACTTTTCGAAACCGATTATCTTCAAAACCTTTTTTTTCCCCCCCCCCCCCATTCTTTTTTGTTGTGATTTTCTAATTTTTTTCGATTTTTTTACTATACTATACTACGAAAATCAGTGTAACTTCATCATCTTCACGATCATAATAACTCCGGATAATTCCTTTGGTAATTCTTAATCTTCTAACGTACCAATAATGACAGTTGGTAGAAAAAAAACATGATTTTTAACTACATAATGCATTCCCCATTTGCAAATGTCAAATTTCTTGTGTGTATATATATATGTATATATATATATAAGTACATATATATAAGTACATATATATATATATATACATATATATATATATATATATATATGTACATATATATATATATATATATATATATGTACATATGACTCGTCCTTTTTAGTATATATAAATATAATAAATATATAATATAAATACGTAATAAGGATAAGATCAATAATAAGAGAGATAAGTATTCCGTAAGGCTTTTAAAGAGACTTCACTTTTATCCAAAGCAAAACCCTAAAAAAAACCTCCTGAGTCGTTTCCCGTCGAGGCGCAAATTGAGAATCGGGTTTACGTTTGTGATCGCGTTTTTGAATGGTCAAATATTTTTGGATTGGTTTTCCTATTTCTACAATTAAAATGCAAAAACGAGTAAAGAAAACCTAAAAAACAAAAGCAAATAAGTGTTTTAAACCTAAAAACGATAATGGGATCAAAACCCGTTCTTTAAAAATCGAAATCCTAAAAATTTAATCATACGAACGCAAATTTCATTTTCCTAAGTGCTAAATGATAAAAGAAAATTTCAAAAAGAAGAATTATATTTTTTTTGACTTTTTATAATTTTTTATGAATTAAAAACTGTTTTAAAAAGAAAAATTAATTAAAAATAGTAAACAATCTAGGAAAAATCTGAAAAATTACTGAAAAGTGGCTTGGACAGTGCTGAATTCAAGAAAAATAAAATGGGTTTCCCAGCTTATTGAAATAAGCAGAAATAAGCTAATTAAGGGCTGAAGCTTAAATGGGCTAAAAGTGTATAAAAATTAAATGGTGTGGGATATGACCAGATGGCCCTATCTGGTGTTGTGGTTAGTGTGTGTTTGTGTGGGACGAGTATGTGCAAAGGGAGAGGTCACAGGTTCGACCCCTGTGCCTCTCCTTTTTTAGAAAACAATTTTTTTCTTTTTTATTTTAACTTATAAAACTAGCTAATATAACTGTTTTTAATAAAGCAACTTTTTACAAATTTTAAAAATAAGCTAGGAAAATAAGAAAAAGAAAGCTGGCAGAATGGTTTTTTACACTAAGGACTAAAAAGCAAAACTGTTTGGGCTTTTTAAAACAAATAAGCTAAGGAAAAAGGGAAAATAAGCTAAGGCAGATTTGCACTACACCTAATAAGCTCTAGGAACAAAAATAAGCTAAAAAGAACAGACAAATAAGCACAAAAAAGGCAAATAAGCTATAAGCTACACATGCATACCAAACAGCCTAGGGACAACTTTTTGGGCTTAAATTTAAGCACCAAGATGGATCCTTATGGGTATGTGAGTTATATGAGCTTAAAGCTTGTCCAACAAGCTCCTAAAATCAGCAAAAAGAACTGAGTTTGAAACTCATTAAAGCCATGAAAAGGGCTTAAGAAAAGGGTTGTTTCTACTCAGTGTGCAACTTTTTGGTTTTCTAAAAAAAAGGTGGCTTATGCAGGCCTAAAAAATAAGCTAGAAAATAAGCTTCAAAATGAAAAATAAGTTAAAACAGATGGAGTTTGACCTCCAATGAGCTTATGCTCAAAATTTCAAATCCTAAAAACTATTTTAACTAACTGAAATTTGAAAATGAAAAAGCAGTTTTTAGACTAAAAGACACTTAACAAAAACTTTGACAGATTTTAACAACACAAAAGTAAACTTAAAAGACCTTTATGCTACTGCATTAGGACACTAAAAACAACACAAAAACTACTCTTAAAAACTGTTTTAAAAGTCTTAATCAAATAAGCAATGTGAGATTGCTTTTGAACCACAGATGTAAACAACTTTTTGAAAAAGTTTGAAAACAAGCCTTAAGACTTTAAAACTTTGAAAAACAATCTTAAAACAACTAGAAAAGGCTTGTACAAGTTAACCAAAGTGACCCAAATGGTTTTTAGACACTTTTGACCCACTTTCAATGTTAACCCAAACACCCCTTTAAGCTTGTAAAATCTATTTTTAAACTGATAGAGAGTGAATTAAGCAAAGATTTGTGAAAACAAAATGTCAACAATGAAAAATAAGCATTAAAGAACAATAAAAACACAATAATAAGAACTGAAAATAAGCAAATAAGCATAAGTAGATTTAAAGGCAGATTAAGGCAGTTTCAAAGCAAAACACATACAAATGACATGAACTCCATAAAATAGCACAAACAAGCAATAAACAATACAAATAAGCAACAATAAGCAATAAAAAGCAAGAATAAGCATAAATAAGCAAAGCTACAGTGAATAAGCAAAAAAATGAAAAAAGTGAGCTTACAAGAGTCAAAGCTTATGGCAAGGAAATGAGCTCTCAAAACAGCTTATACCAACCTATATGCTTCCCAAGAAGCTCTAAACCAAGGCCATCCACTATTTACCTTGCTCCATTGCTCTTTGATATTTTTGATTTTTTTTGTAGATTTTAAGACAGAATTTGAAAAAGGCTTTTATATAAGCTTTTGATGAAACAGAAGCTTTTATAAGAGCTTAAGGACAGTATGTAAATGACAGGTTAAGTAAATGACAATGATTAAAGAAAAACCTTAAAATTTCATTAACTTAAAAAAATACAATGCTTGAAATTTAAATGACAGTTAAGTAAATGACATGAAAAGTAATTGCAGTATTAAAATGGTACAAATTTGTTCATACAAAGCTTGATTAAACAAAATTCGACAAAAAATAAATAAGCTACACTAGCCCTATATATACTAAAAGCTTCAAAGTCTTGGCTCTTCTTGTGTGTTTCTCCTGAGAGTGAATTCAAGAGGTGTGTTTGTTGTGTGAGAGAGATCCCAAAATCAATCTTGGCCATCCATATTTCTTTGAGCCCAAGTCAAACGATCAAAACCCTTGGTTCGTTTTTTGTCCAGGGGATTGCCAAGGTGGCAATTGGACTGTTATGGGGTGGGGTTGTAGTGGGAGAGTGATGTTTTGTTTGGTGGTGAAGGGGGAAATCGAGGGTGAGAGTGACAGGGGTGATTGAATAGTATTTGGGCGGGAAAGTTTGGTTTAAGGGGGTGCAGGGGTGAGGTTTGGTGAATTGACAGGAATAGTCCCTCATGGTGTATGGTATTATTGCAAGTATAGTCCTTTGTGGTGATGATACTTTTGGGGACTTGGCAGGTTAAGCCCCCCAAGGTGTATGTTGTTATTGCACGCATGGTCCTTGTGACTAACGGACTTAAGGGTTAAGGGGTTTTGGGTTAACATAGTTATGTGGTTATGGGCCTCATGATTGGGCCGGCTATATGGGTTTGGATTTATAAGGTTTTGTAAGTTTATAAGGTTTATAAACTTTGATAAAAATGCTTAATGGGCCTGTCCCGGCCCATTAGATGGGTGCGGGTTGGACCATTAAGTATTTCTTCGGCTTTGTCTTCGTCTTTGACATTTGACTTCTCGGGTTTGACTTTGGTTGACTTTGACTTTTGTTGACTTGACTTTGTCTTTTTCACACTCTTTCCGTTTCGTGCTCGGTTTTGTCCGTTTTGGCGTGGTTTTTCGTCCTTTTGTCGGATATCCGTTTCCTGCACAATATAAGTAAAAACATACAAATACAATGTATTTTTGGTACGTTTTTAGTCATTTAAGTCCGATTTTAAAGGTCAAAGGTATGTGTATTTAGGTACATACCAAAAAGTCTTTAAGTTAGACTTGCCCCAATTTAATCCCATCCTTATAAAACAACTTGGGGTCGAACGGGATGCCAAATGGCACATACAAATTCTTGATAAGATTTGTTAACATCCCTTTGATAAGATAATTACAAGCCACGATTTTATCATTTAATTCCTTGATAAAAATTCTAGTTTTGAAAAATTTATTAGATGTATCATGACTTGTTTCCAAAAGCTTATTTGACTCATGTGCATAGGCACCAACATCGACATTTATTACATTAGGTAATGGTGTGACAGATATATCCCCCGAAGGTTGCGCAATATCGATTTCATCATTGTCCGTATCCGATTTTAGATCATCGGGATAAATTACGTTAAAAGGAAATAAATCAATAAAGTATAAAACGTTTTGTTCCTCTTTATCACATTCGGACAATGATGTTTCATCTTTCAAATCAAATTCATCGATATGTTGAGGACTTATAGTTGGTTCAGTTAAGAAATCCGATTTAGACGTTAGAGCATCATTGTAAACAATGGCTGGAAATTCATTTTCAAAATCTTTAAAGAAGTCTAAATCATCAAAATAACTGACCGCAGGCTCGAGTGATGGAAATAAAGGCATATTGACTTTTTCATTATCATTTTTCGAATCCGCTTTCAAATCATTGGTAGAAATTATTTTATAAGAAAATGAGTTTTTGTCAAAAACTACCATGTAATCTTCATCGTCGGATTCGTCAAACGATATTCTAAAGTCAATTTCATTATTGTTAAGAGAACTTACAGTGGGTTCACAAGAGAGTGTTTCATTCGATGTCAAATTATCATTGAAGATTATAGCTGGGAATTCGGTTTCAACAGATCTGAGATCGTGAACGTCTTCATCGTACTAGATTCTACCATACTTAGCAGTTTCCCAGTTAAAAACTTTTCCACGTTTTTGAGATTATTCTTCCTCGAGCCTTATGTATTCCTCCATAGTAATGTTTGGGTCGTCCATTTTAACCTGTAATAAATTTACTTGGAAAGAAAACTGTCAAATAGCCTAATACGCCGTATTCAGTAAACAGAATACGCCGTATTGATGATAGAGTCGAATACGCTGTATTGGTTTGAAAAAAATTATACGCCGTATCCAAGAAATTAAATACGCCGTATTGAGTATTCGAATCAGAACGTTACATCAGGCTGTAACTATGCACACAAACACACAATATGCAAAATATACAATGCAGGAAATTAAACAAACAAACACACAATTATGCAATTTAAACTAAACTAAAACACTAATAAATAAAAATTAAACAGAACACCTTCAACACTCCCCGGCAACAGCGCCAAAAACCTTGATGTGTCGTTGTATAGGTGTTAATTATAATTATTAGGTTTTACATTTATATTTAACCGACTAACCTAAAGATAACACTTTAATGGGCAGAGTACCCGGTCAAGATGTATCTTCGCGGTAAGTAGGGTGTCGAACACTAAGAGCGAGAGTTAACCTAATATTCTATTCAGAATTATATTCTATCTAAAAACTTAGTCTATCTTCTAGTTAACCTATGCTATACATATTTACTAAAGGTAAAAGGGGGTTTTTCAGCCTGAGAGACTGACACAGGTTTATGGTGACAAATATCAATTCTAAGCACAATACACAATAAAGCAAATAAACACAAGACAAGAGAGCGGTACGAGCCAAATAATAGAAAACTGTATTAACCATGTTAAATCCAATTAAATGCTGGTTTGATTAATTAGTGCAATGGCTGCTTATCTCGAGGCGGCATATCATTCTTAAGACTTAGGCGGTACTTCTTCCTAAGACCTAGACACGAACAATCCTGTCACGATTAACGCATCCGCATAAAGCATCCTCTAGTTTAATTATAATCTACCATAGGGAACTAAAGCAGTGGTGATCCTGTTAATACCCTAGCCCATCGGGACTTTACCCACTTATTGCTTGATGTTGTTTTATACGCCGGTAGTCCACCACCAAAATTAATACCAATTAATTAATGAACAATACTGGTTGATCAATTATCGGGTCACCTGCCGGTCAACTAAGCTCATAATTTAAAGATTACTGGATAAGGTGTCATTTGTGATCCTATTGGTCCGGGCATATAAAACATAACAAGGAGAGCCATCCTGGCATCTAGGTTACTGATTAGGTCTCCCTAGACCCAATTGAATGATAGGTCGCATGTACAAGCACATAAACAAGTATAAGGCGATAAACATAATTAAACAACAATGATAAATTAAGCAAAGCCGGATTAAAACAAACCAAACATTATAATCTTTATTAACATGGCTAATACCCGAGGGTATTAGCCCACAATCATTGTTATTATTACAAACGTGATCAAACAATTAAAAATTGAATGATTAAGAAAGTAAGAATTACATGATGTCTTTTATAGAATTTGGAGTAGTGCTCGACCTTGGCTGCTCTTCTTGGATTGAGAAATTCGACTTTAGTTGTATACTATACAGAGAATGTGATATTGCACACTAAAACTCGTTTTTGAGTCTTGTATTTATAGTGTCTGAAATACGCCTAGATACGCCGTATTGGGATAAGTAGATACGGCGTATAGGGGTTAATTTCCTTGGAGTCCGCGATAAGATCAAATCAATTAAGATAATTACCATCAATCATATTAAATGCGTATCTTTGACTGATGAACAGCTGTCCATACGGCGCATTGGTTGTAGTGGATACGTCGGATCATTAATTGATCATTACGCGTTTTTTGTGCTGAGCTGGCGTTGATACGTTGTATCTTCATTGCTGGATACGACGTATAGGTGCAGAAAATAATATTCTTCAAATCTCTTCGTTTTTAAGCTCTAGAATTATGCCTTTTTGCTTCTTCTTCACAAGTGACTCCATAATCACTGCAATAATAAGCTTTAAGCAATTAAGTACCAATGTCTTGCAATAATTATATAAAAGTAGGTAAAATATGTTGGATAAATGATAGTAAAGTATGACGTTATTTGATGCTATCAAATATCCCCCCACTTGAATCCTACTTGTCCTCAAGTAAACTTTAGAAAGATTTTGAAAATGTATCCCAACCGAGGTTAAGGATTTTTTCATTAAGCATTTATTTCATGTTCAGATCACCTGTACAAAACCAAGCTCCTCACGAAATATGGAAATGAAATCACTCAGATCACTCAACTAATCTAGGGTGTATCATTTTAGTGGTACGCTCATTTACTCAGTCTTGATTAGCTTCGTATCATAGGCTTGGCAAGGATACACATCTCCACCTCTAAAGCTAAGGAGTAACAAGTCAAAAGGTAAATTGGGTATTTATTAGAAGGCTTAGGTTTTTAATCATTCTCATTAAGATGAAGAACGATATAGGGTGTGGAGCTTCTGACTTTCACCAGAGGTCATCGTCAAACAAGGCAGCTGAGACATGAATACATGGCCGTATCGACGAAATAGACATCCATGCTCGTACACATCCTCATTTGAGTAGATCCTAAGGTAAGTTATCAGGAAAGGGAGGTAAAATTGTTGTTAAATAAAATAAACAAACAAATAGATTAAAGCCAACAAATAAGGTGCGGTTGCTAGTAACTTTGCTCGACCATTCCCTGACAAAGACTCGAACTTATAAACAAACGTCTCGATCATAGATGACAATGAAAACCTAAGTTGGCGTTCCCATAACGGTCAACTTCCCTTACATCCCGAACTTTACATACTTTTACAAAATAAGTGGTGATATCGGCCACTTTTTACAATACTTTACATCGTTGATTTTTGTGCGTATCAACGAATAATCAATCCTTTCAAATAATTTCATCGGTGTAAGCTCTATGAACCGACTATCTTTTTCATCATTCATATTTTTTTTCAACAATACATCATAAATCTCGGCGTAATTTCACCGTCTTCATAATCATCATTTGTCCGGCTAATTTTCTCTTGAACTTTTCTTCTTTCGGACATAATACATAATTGTGAAAGTAGCAAAAACACACGAGCTACAAACATTCCCATTGCATTGTGCAATTTTCCCGACCATTACATAGATAGAGAAATTTTCACTTTGACGCAGGAACTACAAAACTTTACACGAAAGCGACTAACAACATTTGATCAAATAGGCTTTAATCTACACGGTAGGCTAAGGTGTAAAGGTGAAACGAAACAATTTTTAATTGGTGAGGAAAAAAAAGAAAGGAATGGCTCAGCAGGTTGTTCTAGGGGTATCTTTACTCTAAAAATAAGAGTAAGCAAAAGGTTTACACGGGGGTTAACTAACCAGTGTAGTTAGTTAATATTACGACATGTAGGCTTTTTGGTTTAATCCTAGAAATTTACCAGTCAAGCATGTTATTCCATCTAAATCTATAGTACTCATCATTGAGGTCTCGAGTGATATACCAGGCTAAGTTCTAAAGTCCACTACATCACCGGAACACTCATATTTTTGTTTAATTTTAGTAAGCAATTGGAAACGGACAGGCTTAATTCTCACAAATAGACATTAAGGGTTATAATGCGCTAGGTAATGTAACTAGTGATTTTTCACAAAAAGTTATGCTAAAAAATTTGTTTTTTTTAATTTGATCCATTTTTAGGCATGTTAGCATTTTATTTGTGAAAATGAGGACAAGTACGTTCTAATTTTTCATCCCTCTACTTAAATTATACAACGTCCTCATTGTATAGAAAAATAGTTAAATAATATGGGAAAAGAATTAGAACGAGGAAACTTCCCTGATAGTTTGCTCTGGATGGTTTTCCATTTTGAGGGTTTTTGAGCAGAAGAGTGTTGACCGAGGGCTTCAGAATGCCCACATAGATCGACGGGTCAACACGCTGAGGTTTTTTTCAGACTATACTTATAAAGTCGGATTTCGTTTACAGCAAGGTTCCTGCAAGAAAAAGTTAGAAGACGTTCGTGGCAATTTGTGCTTTCGCTAACTATAATACAATGCAATACAAATTAAACGCACACTGTAAGGTTTAATAATACGCCGTATCCCCAAACCTAGGATATGCCGTATGTAAACCCCGTTTGAAAATAATTATAATAACTTAGAAATTTAATTACTAGAAATTTTAAATACTGATAATTGTCTGACATGCTACGCCGTATCTAGAGGGGTTTCGATACGACGTCTGTATGTTGAGCAGACAGATCAATATAAAATTTATAATTCAAACAATTTAAATGCGACAAACAATTTAAAAATAAAAAGGTTGTCTCTTGGGAAGCACTTTTGTTTCAGCTGGTCGGTCTTTATAGTTTGACCTTTTTTTCTTTGTTTTCTGGGCTCTTTACTTGGTTTCGGTCTGCACTGTCACTCCCTGCGTCCTTTTTTTCGATAGTTTTCGAGGTGTGATGTTGGATAATCCGTTAATTGTTTGGTCCCGAAGTAGTCACGTATCGTGCTGGGCGATTTTTTGTTGTTCCTAGGTAATGTCTTCGTTGTCCCCAATGGATACTTGATCTACCTAGATGGGTGTCCTACTCTACCCTATCCCGTGTTTCCTTGGTGTAGTATTGGCCTGAGGGGGTGTGGGTTCATTATGATGATGTTTTTTGTTCGCTTTTGTTTTCATTGCACTTCTGTTGGTGTCTTTGGACTACCTGTTCTTAGCAGAGTTGGTAAGGGATCGAGGACGATGGGACTTGTTCATCGGGTGATTTATAAGGTTTGATTTGTCAAATCGTCATCACTTGATCTCTCATATCCAACAACCCGCCGCTGCGCTCGCTGTGTATCCTATTCCCAAAAAATTCAAAGTGCATTGTTTTTTAGTTGATGCTCAATTTTCATGGGTTTTTAAATTTTGAGCTAAGCCAATTCATGAATTTTTAGTGACACTCTACTTAGGCATCATTTGATTTATAGAGGGGGAGAAAGTGGGTAGTATTTGTAGAAGGAAATTATCAATATCTCACCATGATGTGATCATGGATATTCTTGTGTACCACCACGATGCGCTTTGGTCAGAGAATATGGAAATGTAGGTGCTAGTAGTTTATATTGACATTTGGGGGTTTTAAACAATATTAAATATAATTGGAGGTTAAATCTTAGTAATTGGGTCAGCATGCGGTCATTTGTTTAGCCACATTGAAAGGCGTTATTTGTTACCTCATAATCACTCCGTATGATTTTCAATTTTTGTCATCTCATTGGTTTTGCCCTTTAGCGTGATTAGGATTGGTAGTGCCAGGTGTGGTTTGAGTTCCATTTGTCAGACAGTTTCTGAAAAATAAGCACAAGATGATCAGTGTAAGTGTTTCATAGAAGAGAATAATGAAAAGCAAAACAGAAGGAAAAGCATACGAAATGATGGTACTCGTATAGGATTACAAATACGTTAGTATTCTATTAATCAAGTAATACGCCTGTTGAGTAAATGAATCGACAGTACGCGTATCGTAATGAGTTCACGAATCGCTTATGTTTGAAGAATAAATACGTCGTCTTTTAGACAGTTTTACCAAAAAAACCACGTTGTCATGAGTAGAAAGTTAGATACGCCGTATCTAACTGGTGGATACGCCGTATCAAATGATCAGTCAGAACATAATACTATATAAAACACAATTAAATGCAATAACTTAAAGCACATAATCAAACTAAACAATTAGCAGTTAGAAATCTATGAATTAATATATTTTACACTCTAAACAAGGTTTAAAGGTTAGAAATACTTAAAAGAATTAAAATACAATTTGATTTATATAATCTACTCCCTCGGAAACGGCGCAAAAAAATTACTTGATGTGTCGTTGTATAGGTGTTATTTATGATTATCAAGTTTTACATTTATATTTAGCCGACTAACCTAAAGACAACACTTTAACGGGCAGAGTACCCGATCAAGATGTAGCTTCGCCGCTCCACAGGTTTAGTAGCGTTTCGTACACTTAAGTCCCCCCTGTGAGAGCTTAACCTATTGTTCTATCAGTTATTTTTATTCTCTTAGATTGTTAATAATGGTTAAAACCTATGTAAATATATATTTACTAGAGGTAGAGGTTTTTGGTGACAAATATCAATTCTAAGCACAATACACACTAAAGCAATATACACAAGATAAAAGAGCGGAACGAGCCAAATAATAGAAAACTGTATTAACCATGTTAATACCCTAGCCCATCGGGACTTTACCCACTTATTGCTTGATGTTGTTCAGTTTTTCAACCACCGGTTATAGTACCACCAAACATCAAATACAATTAATAAACATGAACAATATGGCTTGAACAATTATCGGGTCACTTGCTGGGTCAAAACTAAGCTCCCCATAATCATAGAGTTAATGATAAGGTTTGTCATTTGTGATCCTATTGGTCCGGGATATAGAACACATCATGGAGAGAGCACATCCCGCACGGCATCTAGATCATGGTATAGGTCTCATAGACTAGTTTGAATGATAGTGCATATACAAGCACATAATTCAAGTATAAGGCGAGAAAACCATAATTTAAAACAGCAACGATAATTTAGCAAAAGCCGGATTAAAACAAACCAAACATTATAATCTTCATTAATATGGCTAATACCCGAGGGTATTAGGCCACAATCATTGTCATTATTACAAGCGTGATCAAAACAATTAAAAATCGAATGATTAAGAAAGTAAGAATGAATGATGTCTTCTATGAAAATTAGAAGTTTGTGCTCGACCTCTGGCTGCTTTCTTGGCTTGAGATAATTCAACTTTAGTTGTATACTATACAGAGGAATTGTGATATTGCCACACTAAAAATCATTTTTGAGTCTTTGTATTTATAGTGTCTGGAAATACGCCTGGACGACTTACGCCGCTATGAGGATTAATTGGATACGGCGTATAGGGGTTAATTTCATTGGGTCCGCGATATAAGATCAAATCAATTAAGATTAATTACCATCAATCATATTAAATGCGTTTCTGTTGATGTATGAAACAGTTGTGCATACGGCGTATTGGTTTTGTAGTGGATACGCCGGGATCAGGAATTGATCTTTACGCGTTTCTTGTGCTGAGGCTAGCTGGCGCTGTGTGGATTTTATGTCATCTTCATGCTGGATACGGCCGTATAGGTGCAGATAAAATAGTATTCTTCAACAGTCTTGTTTTAAGCTCTCGAATTGCGCGCTTTTTTGCTTCTTCTTCTTAAGTGATCTCCATAATTACTGCTATATTGTAAATTAAATACGTGGGATAAATGATTGTGAGTATGTCGTTTAATTTGTTGATATCAGTATGTGCCAATCCCAATGCTATAATAAATGCCTCCAATTCTTACGTATCCTGGCGCTCCACCTAAACTAAATACGGAATAGTTCCATGAGCATTCAAGTCAAGCAATACCTCTCCAAATATACAGGTGCTAAGGAACTCTTGAATTTGAGCTCCCTAACCAGGTGGGTCCTCTTAATATACAACAATACTCCTCCAAGCCGGTTAGTAAAACTACTTATAACCCCTCCAGATATCTCGGGGATCTATCAGCAGCTTAGCATTAAAACATTCCCTTATCAGCTCGGGATTCCTGAAAAGTCCATAACCTGAACCTGTGCGTATCCCTATTCGTGAATCCGCACCAAACTCTCCTCGAAATCAGCTATATCGGCTATCTGTGTATACTCTAAACCCTAGTACTAAGGAACTGGGTATCTTGCTCAGTCCCGGTGGTAATAAGGGTTGCCATATCTTGAAAATTAACAAGACAGTGTAAAGAAATTACAAAATTAAAACATTTAGTTTGAGGGAGGATCGACGTATTCATAAATAGATACGCCGGTATAAAATATCAGTTTGGTCAATAGCGTATATTATGGTTAGTCAATACATGTTCATGGGGATCCAAAGTTCAGGATCCATATTTAAGATAATACGCCCGGTATTCATTCATGAATACACGTATTATTAGTCTTCAAGGATTTTAGGCTCTAAACTGACTCCCCCCGTATCTATAGGCCGCCCCCCGCCCTCTCATAGTGAGTTGGTTACACCCGTATTGCTCTGCAGTTTATAATCGAAAAGGGGCTTCTCATATCTACCCACTTTGACCCATTAATAATACTTAAAAACTACCAGTTATCTCATTCAGGGTGGTGTAAAGTGGACCTAAGCATAAGGCATCACACCTAATTCTTGTCAACCAAATCCTAACCCTAGTTTTAATTCAAATTCAATTCGAAATCGCAAATCGAAAAGAGAAAGGAGAAAGCTTATTACCATATGATCGTGACAAAGAAAAGGATGATTACGAATCAAAACAAGAATGATCTCCAAGAATTTGTCTTGTGGTGAAAAGATTTTTTGTGAGAGTGAAAAAGGTTCATGTCAGTAAAACTCAATAGCGCGTTCAACAGTTGGGTTATTAGACCAAACTCGATCGCCGTATTGATTCTTGTTTAATACACCGTTTGAGAGTTTTGTTGACTTAGTCAAATTCATAATTAAAAAATGTGGATACGTGTATGGTTTTAATGAATACGCACGTATTCGTTTTGGGAAGACGCTCTCGCTTTCCTATTTGTATAAAGCCAAAAGAAAAGAACCTTGGGCCCCCCCCCCCCCCCCCCCCCCCCCCCACCCCCCCCCCCCCTCCGACAACACTTCTCTGCTATAACAAACCACCCCCCACCTCGCACCGCCCCCCCCCCCCCCCCCCCCCCACCCCCCCCCTATCTATAACCCGTTTAGCCGGCCTCGAAAAGATCGACAAACGGCATCAATATAAATTATCTGAGGATAGAATAGCATTCGTTGACCCGTAAATCAATTCCAATCAGATCACCTTTAATTTATATTTCATGACAAACTTCTGTTCTGAAAATAGTTTTATTGATTTTATCGCTGACTATTTCAAAAGATATTTGATCCATTGTGTAATTTCATTACCCCCTGAAGATTGTATTATATCGACTTCATTATCATCATTGTCTTTTTCTGACTTTAAATCATCGGGATGAATTATGTCGAAGGGGAATAGATCATTAAAGTACAAAACATTTTGTTTCTCTTCATCATATTCGGACAATGATGTTTCATCATTCAAATCAAATTCATCGATATATTGAGGGCTTAAAATCGGTTCTGATTTAGACGTTTGAGCATTATTATAAACAATGGCTGGAAATTCATTCTTAAAATCTTTAAAGAAGTCTAAATCATCAAAATAACTGACTGTAGGCTCGGGTGGTGGAATTGAAGGCATATTGACTTTTTCATTATCATTTTCCGAATCCGTTTTCAAATCATTGATAGAAATTATTTTATAAGAAAACGGATTTATTGTTTTTGTCAAAACTTTATGTGTTAATCTTCATATTCAAATTCGTCAAACGAAATTTTAAAGTCAGTTTTATCGTTAAGAGAACTTATCGTGGGTTCACAAGAAAGTGTTTTTTCAGGTGATACCCCGTAATTAAAGGCTATAGCTGGGAATTCGGTTTCAACGGATCCGAGGTTGTGAATGTCTTCATCATACAAGATTTTACCATACTTAGCAGTTTCCTAGTTAAACACTTTACCACGTTTTCGAGCTTTTTCTTCCTCGAGCCTGATGTATTCCTCCATAGTAATGTTGAGATCGTCCATCCTGAAATAAACTTACTAGAAAAACTGTTAAATAATTAATATATCGCATTCAGTGAACTGAATACGCCATATCACATAAACACAATAAACAAACAAGATTATAAACTATCCTAAACTACATTAATCCTAAGGGTTAGATCTAATCTAATAACCAAAATATAAAATAAAAATCAAGATTAATTTTCACTCCCCGGCAGCGGTGCCAATATACCTTGATTGTGTCGTTGTTGTTGTGTATATTGCTTTGATTTATGTTTTTAAATTTATACTTTTGCTCTACTTACACCAAAACAACACTTTAATCGGGCAGAATTTGTACCGGGTCGGGTGGTAGATTGGGTGGTAAATAGTAGGGTGTTGAACACTTGAAGAGATGTGTTAATCTTCTAATTTTCTTAATATTTTGGTTTCTAATCTAAAGTTATTTCTATCTAAGTCATACCTATATGATAATCCTATGTTAGTTCTAATCTAATTCTAACAGGGTTAAAATGGATGTGGTTTCAGCTTGAGAAATGGGCATCCGGCGTTTGGTTGGTGACTACAATTCACTTCAAGACACTTTAACCCTGCAAGCAAATTAATAAAAGATAAAAAGTGGTCTAGCCTTATATATAGTTAAACAGGATTTGCCAATCATTATATACGATTTGAGTTGGTTTGTCCTTATTCAGTGCAAATGATTATTCTTATCTTGACGGTGACATATCATTCTTAGGAACTTACGGGACTTTATCCTAAGGATACCTAACAACATTAATTATGACACAATTATGCACCACATAAAGCATCCTTATTTGCTGATTATAATCTATCTTAGGGATTAAAGCAATGGCGATCATGTTAAACCCTAACTCATAGAGACTTTACCCACTTACTGCTTAACGACTTCTTATATACTAGCAGTCTACTGTCCGAGTCTTTACCAATTGATTAGAACGTACTCGTTGATACCAAGGTCACCTTATGGCTCAACTAAGCTCACAATCAAAGGGCAAAGACATGTCAATATTTATGATCCTATGATTCTAGATATATATAAATTGCAAATATGGAAAGCTTTTCACGGGAATCTTAGCCTTGCCCAAAAAAACACCGAAGTTGCAGCGCATTAAATATGTAGGACTAGACCCAGTTGAATGATAGGTCGCATACTTAAGCATGTAAATAAGTATTAATTGATAAACATAAATAAGCAATCAACAATAAATTAAGAAATCGAGATATAAACAAAACCAAACATTATGATCTTCATAATAATGGTTAATACCGAATGGTTTAGCTTCAAACATCATAATTAATACAAGAGTAATGGCTTAGCCTAACGTTACTAAACGAGTTGGTTACGAAGATACCAAAAACTATACGATTACAAAGTATAAGAAATTTTTCGTTGTCTCATATGGATTTGGAATGCGTTGGAGACCTTTTTCTGCTCTTTGTCTTTTGGATAATCGACTTTTATGGGTTGTGGTATCCATAATATGATTTTTGCACACTTAAAACTCAATGTTTTTGAGTTTTGTTTTGTAGGTCTGGAAGTCAGGTATCGATACGGCATATCCAAGGTTCTTGGATACGGCGTATCAGGAGTTTCTTGGAGTAGGGACCACGTTTGATATCTTCTAGAATATTCACTGTCTATATCTTCAATACGGCGTATTGGTCTTCTCTAGATACGGCGTATTGATCATGTTTCCTTCGTGGTCTTTGGTGAGTGTAGGCACATAGACGCCGTATCTTCCTTGATGGATATGGCGTATTGGTTGTCAGAACAGTGATCTTCAATATATCTTCGTTTAAGATCCAGAATGCATGCCTTTTAGTCAAGTTTCACCAAGTACTCCATAATTACTGCAATTCTCAAATACAAACGATTAAGTAATAATTCTTTGCAATAATAATACAAAATGGGTTAATTACATAGGATAAGTGATGCTATAAAATAGACGTTATTTGATGTCATCAAATATCCCCTCACTTGAATTCTATTTGTCCTCAAGTAGCCTTTAGAAGTTTACAAAAATGTATCCCTAAAGATATTTTCCCTTAAGCTTTTATTTGATCTGAGCGGTCGAGCCTTATGATAGAAAAAGAGCGATCGAGCCTTATGAAAGAAAAACATATTAGCCATTATTAATCCGATTAGAAGTTGGTTTGTTTATTCAGTGCAATGATTACTTATCTCGAGGTGGCAATTCTTTCTTAGATTTATGGCGGGGAATTATCCTAATACCTACGACACATTAATTTGCCACAATTAAAGCATCCACGTTAACGCATCCTATATTTGCTGTTTATAACTTATCTTTAGGATTTAAAATCAAGTGATCTTGTTAAGCCCTAGCTTATAGAGACTTTACCCACTTACTGCTTAATGGATCCTTATATATTAGTAGTCAACTGTTCGAGTCTTTTTACACACTGATTTAGAAGTACTCGTTGGTTACCAAGGTCACCTTAGGCTCAACTTGCTCACAATCAAAGGGCAAAGATAGGTCAATATTTGTGATCCTATGATTCTAGATATATAAATTACAATATGGAGAGCTATCCCGGACTCTTAGCCTACGCCCAAACAACACCGAAGTTGCATTAAATATGTAGGACTAGACCCAGTTGAATGATAGGTCGCATACTTAAGCACGTAAACAAGTATAAATTGATAAACATAAACAAGCAATCAACGATAAATTAAGAAATCAAGATATAAACAAAACCAAACATTCAGATCTTCATAATAATGGATAATACCCGAAGGTATTAGCCTTCAAACATCATAATTAATACAAGAGTAATGGCTTAGTAAAGGTAAACTAAACAAGTTAACGAATGATACCAAAAACTGAACGATTACAAAAGTATAAGAAAATACATGTTGTCTTCTATGGATTGGAATGCGTTGCGAGACCTCTTCTGCTCTTTTTCTCCTTTGAAAATTGACTTTTGTGGTTTAGGTATCAAGAAAATAATTTAGCACACTTAAAACTCGTTTTTGAGTTTTGTATTTATAGGGTCTGGAGTCGGTATCGATACGGCGTATCTAAGGTCTTGGATACGACGTATTAGGGTTTCTTGGAGTAGGGACCACGTTTGATATCTTCTAGAATATTCAGATACTATATCTCCAATACGGCGTATTGGTCTTCTCTGGATACGACGTATTGATCATGTTTCCTTCGTGGTCTTTGGTGAGTGTAGGCATAGATACACCGTATCTTCTTTGATGGATACGGCATATTGGTTGTTAGAACTAGGGGTGTCAGTAGGGTCGGGTTGACCCGACCCGAACCCGAACCCGATAAGGCTTATCGGGTCGGTTAAATCGGGTTGAAAAATCTTGTCGGGTTGTTTTGACCCTAACCCGATAACCCGATAGTGTTATCGGGTCGGGTTTGGGTTAAATTATTTTTCTTGTCGGGTTATCGGGTCAACATGATAAGACGCGAAATATGCTATTTAGTACTTCACTAGATCACCTGAATGCCTTATATGTCAATATAACTTCGAGCCATAGGTGTCCTCAGACGAAGAAGAGATGTTTCAAAAGTTGTTTGGTCCCGTCTTGATGATAATTAATGCATCAAATAGGATTACAAAGATCATAAATTAATATATACAATCTATGTTACAATCAGAAGATGACAGGGTTGTTAGTAATAGAAGTAAACTTTTGTAACTTATAATCTTTTTAGATAGTATTTATACATCATATATAAAGTTATTCTCTTAAATTGGTATTGATGGCAAGGCAACAAGATCGACAGTATTTAGAGCACTAGTAAGAGCTTATATTTTATATGCTCATCTGCAAATACTAATGCACGCTTAGACTGGTACAAAATCTGCAGATACCAAGCAAATTTGACAAGCTTGCCTTCTAACAACTCTTTCTTACATTCTATAGGTGCTAATTTTAGTTTAAAAGCTTGGAAATCAATCTGCGCGTGTGCAAATTTTAGTCTAAATAACTTATAAGTTCTTGTTTGATCAAAGTCACATTTAGTAATTTATTAGAAGCTCATTTGTAATATCACCCGATAACCCGAATCACCTGACCCGACATAACCCGACCCGAATACCACCCGAACTCGATAACCCGATTTCTTATCAGGTCGGGTTATGGGTGAGTTTTTTAAAACCAAAACCCGACTCAACCCGACCCGATAACCCGATAACTCGACCCGATAACACCCCTAGTCAGAACAGTGATCTTCAAAATATCTTCGTTTAAGCTCTAGAATGCGCGCCTTTTAGTCAAGTTTCACCAAGTACTCCCTAATTACTGCAATTCTCAAACACAAACGATTAAGTAACAATTCTTTGCAATAATTATACAAAATGGGTTAATTACATGGGATAAATGATGCTATAAAATAGATGTTATTTGATGTCATCACTTTGTCATTGCCTTTCAACTTCGTCTTTGATTTCGAGATCTTTAAATCTTTTCCTTGTTTGTTTCGATCGTCTTTGCCATCTTGCGATCTTGTGTCTTGACCAACATGCTAATACTTTGCATCATCTTGAAAGCTTGCTAACAATCTCTCTTGATAGACTTGATATCTTAAAGGAAGATCTTGTATATCAGAGTTTGCATAAGTCTCTGTCTTTAATTCTTAAGCTTTTTTTATTCTTGAATTTTGATGCTTATAGTATGTCTTTGTAGTTTGAGCATGAGCATGTGGTAGTGAATTAGACTCTGCTGGAATGAGGCTGCAACACCGTCGTTTGTACCTACATTTGAATGTTAGTAATAAACACCAGATATGGACGAATATGGCTTTGTCATTCATCGAGATTCGGTTGCATTAACCTCCGATTCCGCGAGGACCATTTTATAGTATAAATATTGTACCCGTGATCAGGTAGGTTCAATTTGGAAGAACCTCCTTGACAGGGTTTCTAGCTCAAAGTATTATATCCTCTAACACGTATGCATTAGATTCATTGTACTTGCTTGTTCTCAATACCAGAACATCTCAAAGCAGACAACACAATATAAGTGAATAAGATAGTTACTATCTTTCTGATTGAGTCGTCAATTCTTTTACTAGACCGAATCGATATCCAGTTAACACCAGCTTGATTCATATAGAATCTCGCAAGTCACCTACCAAGAGCTTGTTTGATATTAGCTCAAGCAGGATTTCCATCTTCACTGTGAATACTTAAGTATCACTCGGATGTTCTGGCAAAATCATAAGGATAATGCGTAGGACTCTTGTTCACTGCTTGTGAACTTGATGATGTTTAACAAGTGTTTGTAATGGAATGTGTCCTAATGAGATTTATTTTATTGATCTCTTGGCTCTAGACTCGATTAGTGCGTTTCGGTTTTAGTACTCAGAGGCTGGAGCAGACTGCCACCTATTCAATATCAACTAATTCGGAGTGAGAAAGTCAATAGAAGTCATGTGTATCTCCGTGACAAATGAGACAAGTATCTTTTGAGAGAAACTTGAATGGCTGGGAAGGGTTGTGCATTGCATCAATGGGTCTATGATGTCATTCTTTAATATCAGAATTCATCTTTGTGAAAACTGATAGATTATGTATTGACCCGGTTTCTGCCTAAAGTTGTATGGAGGGCTTCTTTCTTTAGACCCTTTATCCTTACATTTCCTTTTATTCTTCAACTCCTTCATGGCTTTCCAAGACTCAATACTAACACCTTGTTGGGTAGATCCCTCTGGTTCTGGTTAGATCATAGGACTAATACCTAACCTAACCACCTTATGACTTCAGAATCGTCGTGTATTAATAGGTTGGTAGGTATTTGATCGTCACTATAAAACCTTGAAAATTAATCAAAGTGTTTGATATAATTATCAAAATCGTTTGACACTTTGAGAGTTTCGTCTTTTGGACAACTCCTCCTACGCACGTGCATTCATAATCGAAAGTGTTTCACACATATGGGTAGAAGTAAAAAGCACTGTGAGTCTTTTAGATCACTTATTATTTTCTAGATCACATTTCTCCCCTTATTTTAGTCTTTGAAATACCAAGTGATTAAAATTTGTCATGAAAATCTGTGGGTAGAAAAAGTGTTGTAGCATGAATTATATGGAACTTTTTCTTCTTGCTCCCCCTTAATTTTACATATGTTTGACACCAAATAAAAATAACACCAAGTTGTAAAAAGAATATAAAATTGAGGTTGAGACAGTGTTTAGCACACAATTTTGAAAGATTATGAAATGTCATTGAATAATTCTTGAAAAGTTGTGCTCATACACTAGATCATCTTATAACAAACATTCGAAAGAAAGTTATGTCATTATTACTGATTTGTTATTGAGAGACTTTTATTAATGTTTTGAATACATAAGAATTGTTATGAGATGATGTATCCAAAAGCATTAAAAATTTAGTTTTTAAAAAACTCCCCCTCAAATATTGACTCATTTATAAAAAATGATACCACTTGTTAAAATGATCGTCTTTGAAAACTTTGTGATGGATGGAGTGTTGAACACACAATTTTAAAAGATTTTGAATTGTCATTGAAAAATTCTTGAAAAATTGTGTTCAACTTTTTGAAAAACCAAATGTTAGAAGATTTCTCTTCTATAGCTAAGGATAAGTGCACTTATGCGTACACTCTCCTTTGTCATTGGGGTCCGAGTTGTAATATGAGATTGATTACAAGTCATTAAGAAACTTAGAAATGACATGTTTTGAAAACGTTTGAACTCTTGCTCGAACTTCATTTACATACACGTGACAATATTAATTGTCATTTCTAGTTACGTAAATGTTATCGATTCTAAAAGACACGTCGAGAAGATTCTTTTTGGTATTTTTGAATTTTCTAATTTTGTATTTTCTTTTTGAAATTTTATAATTTTGTATTTGATTTAATATGTTTTATATTTTTGTATTTTCTTTTTCAAAAATATTTACAAGTCGATGTTTGATGAAATATATAGCAGTTTCATTTTCCAGAACCTCTAGTTCTACTGGAGTCAAACATCTCATACCAAGTCGTCTGACAAGATACTCAAATCGATCTTGAGGAAGGACTTTCATAAACATGTCAGCTAACTGGTATGCTGTTCTGACAAAGTGCAATTCAATTATACCACTTTCAACCTATTCCTTTATGAAGTGGTAACGTACATTGATGTGCTTGGTACGGGGGTGCTGCATGGGGTTGCATGAAATTGCTATGGCTAAATGAGAGTCGTAGTACAATGGTATTCTGTTGTAGTCAAAGCCATAATCCTTAAGCTGTGTCCTCATCAACAATACTTGGGCAAAACTCGCAGATAATGCCACATACTCTGCTTCTGTTGTAGACATTGTAGTGTAGTCCTATTTCTTGGACATCCAACTGACTAGCTTTTAACCTAAGAACTGTATTCCTCTAGAAGTGCTTTTCCGAGTATCAAGGCATCCGGTATGACCAGCATCTGAAAATGCGGTTAGTTCAAAACCAGAATCCTTCGGATACCAGAGTCCCATATTAATGGTTCCCTTTAAGTATCAAAAGATCCTTTAACCTCTTTGAGGTGTTTTTCCATTTGTCTTGCTTGATTGTGTGCACAATATCATACTGCTTGCACTATGTCTACTCTACTGGAAGTCATATACATGAGTGACCCGATCATACTATGATATCGTGTTTGGTCAATGGGTGTTCCACTCAAGTCTGCATCCAGTTTAGGTTTAGTAGCCATTGGTGTACCAATGCTATCACATTTGTCCATTCCATGTTTTTTAAGTATTTCTAAAGCGTACTTGGACTGGTTGATAAAGATACCTCTTGGGGATTGGTGGATCTGAAGTCCTAAAAAAAATTTCATTTCCCTCATTAAGGACATCTCAAATCTACTGTGCATCAGTTTTCAAACTTTTTAGAAAATTTTGGGTTTGTGGACTCGAAAATAATGTCATCTACGTTAATCTGCACAAGTAGAATGTCCTCCCCGTATCTTATCGTAAATAGAGTAGGATCAATAGTACCTTTAGTAAAACCTTTGGACAACGGGAATGTTGAGAGTTCATCGTACCAGGCTTTGGGAGCTTGCTTCAATCCATGTAGAACTTTCCTTAGACATTAAACTTTCTCTGGATGATCAGGTACAACGAACCCGTCTGGCCGATTGACATAAACCTCCTCCTTCAGTAGATCATTAAGAAAAGCCGTTTTAACGTCCATCTGGTAGATTGGAAAATATTTGTGTGCATCGTAGGCAATGAAAATCCAAACTGCTTCTAAGAGAGCGACTGGTGCAAAAGATTCTTCAAAATCAATACCCTCTTCTTGAGCATATCCCTTAGCTACAAGTTGTGCCTTATTGCGAATTACAGTATTGTCTTCATCCTTTTTGTTCTTCCACAACCACTTTAGTTTGATGACAGTCTTTCCAAAGGGTTTGTCGACTAGTTCTCAGACTTTGAGTACGGTTCTGCCTTTCAACAACGTCGTTCTGTTCAGGTGTTTGAGCAATTAATGTTTGATTAATTCCTTCTTCTTTAAACTATGCATGGAGTGTCTTGTTCAAGAACTTCGTGCCTCTGTCAGTTTGAACAGTAATCACTTGAGCTTGAAGATTTCGTTGAATCATCTTGAGAAAGTCTTTAACTTCTGGTGTCTCATCCTGGGTTCTCAGAAAACGAGTCTAGGTGTATCGTGAGTAGTCATCAACAATCACCAAAATGTATTTCTTTCCATTAATACTTTCAACCCGCATATGATCACATAAGTCCATATGAAGCAAATTTAATCATCCTTTAGAGCTTGGAACAATTTTTGTCTTGAATGTGCTTCTTTTTGCTTTACCCAATTCACAAGATGAACACAATTGATCCTTGACATATTTCAACTTTGGTAAGCCATTCACAATATCCTTTTAGGAAAGCAGGTTGATGGTGTTGAGGTTAAGATGAGAGAGTCTACGATGCCATAACTATGCTTGAGTTGGTGACGCCCTTGCCATGAAGAAGAATGAAGTTAGTGAAGATGTTTCTTGAGGATAAATTATGTAGAGATCAGATCCACAATTGCCCGTAAGTAGGTCATTTCCCTGAAGATCTATCACAAAGCAAGTAGATTTTCAGAATGCAACTTCCAAATCTGCATCACAGAATTGACCAACTGAGAATAGATTCAGGCCTTCGAAGTAATAAACCCTCTTGATCGTGATATTTCCTTGAACCAAATCCCCGTATCCAAGAATTAGTGCAAATTGATCATTGCCGAACCGTACCATACCCATATATTTTTCAACAAAATTACACAACAACTTGAGGTTTCTTGGCATGTGCTTGGTGCATCCAGAGTCAATAATGAATAGGATGAGTTGAACAATCTGCAAGAGAATTAGAGGACGATAGAACATTTAAGAAATTAGATCCTAAATTATTTGTGAGTTTCAAGACATTAGCTATCCTAGATGCATTATCAATAGTGGGACTAATTCTTGTTGTCACATTATCTGTCATAAATTTAGGCACCCATTTCTTTTTGGTCTTAGGCATCCATTTGTATCCTGATGAACATTGTTTTTCTATCCACCAAGTCCATGCCTTACTCGTGTTCTCATATAGCATCCTAAAGTAACTCCTGGATTTCTGGATAGTGGATTCTGATGTAACTATTTTCTTATGGGGTGTTGCATCAGATTGGTTCGCTTGTCTTTTGGGTTTTTTAGCACTAATAGGCACTAATTTAGGCTTCTTAGTTCTAGCATTCATGTCATTGATAAACTTAGAAACACAAGCATCATGATTTGAATTAAACATACATTTTCCACAAATAGCACAAACAACATTAACATTCAAAGTTTTGGACTTTAAACTGTCATTACACACAGTTACAGACTTTGTATCATTAGAAAAACTAGAAATCCTATGGTGGTCTTCTACTTCATTCTGCTTAAGCTTCACTTCACTATTGTTTTGCACGACCTTATCTTTCATTTGATTGCTCCTAAGCTGTGGCCTGCTATCACTAGTTCTTTAAATTACTCCTATAGAGGTAGACACACAAGGATTAGTATTCCTAAAAGTCTGATTCAACTGAGGTGCTCTAGTTTGTGTTGTTCTAGTGACTATTCGATACATTCCTGGTTTAATCACATTCATGTTTCTTACAGCTTGTTTTCCATTTTGAGGAAAAATCTTTGAAGTGACCGGTTTTGATAATTTCGGATTCACATTAGTCGTGGGAGAAAAGCTCAAGTTTAAGAATGGAGAATTTGAGAAAGGATAATTTGAGAAAGGAGTCGGTTTTCCCAAGACTAATCTTTTTTGAAATTTAAACGCATTTGGTTGTCGAACAACTGACGGGTTTTCAAACTTAGTATCCACATATTTTCCTTTTATTTTCTCAATGAGTTTCTTTAACTCACTTATGGCAATGTTCTTGTCTTGTAATTGAGCATTTAAATCTTGAATGATGAAATATTGTTCATTTTGATATCTAAATGAAGGAGATTCTTTTTGTTTCCAAACTTTGTCATTTTTAAGTTGTTCCTGACATTGTTGTAAAGCAAGTTCAAGAGAAATCGAGTGTTGCTCAAGTTTTGAAAAACATTTTGAAAGATCATTATAATCTCGTTTACAAACATTTTTAGTTCGTTTAGAAAGCTCAATCGCAAGATATTCACATTCTGAACTTTCTCAAGATACAAACATTGTAATTCTGTTTCTTCATCAAGACTTTTGAATTAAAACACATTCTTGCAAGAGTAGATCATATTCTTTTAAAAGTATAGTTTTATCTGTTTGAAGTTCATCAACCTCTTTTTCATGGGATTGAACATACTTCAAATCTGAAAACATTTCCGTTTTAAGATGTGTTTCAAAAAGTAATGCTCTTGACTTTGTGTCTTGAGTAAGAGGCATTAACATGTCTTTAACAAGCAATTTGACATCGTGAGTAATTGGATTTTGCCATTCTTTTTAACATGTTCTTTCTAATTTATGTCAACAACAGATCGAATATTTTCAATGTTTATCATCAGACAATCAAATGTTTGCTTACTTGGGCTCATTGAAGCTTTTGCAACCAAATATTCAATTCTTTTAATCAAATTAGTTGTTTGTTTTTAAAAAGATTTTCTGAAAATGTTTCTTTTTTACTTCATTGGCAAAAAACAACTGCTCACAAGACTTTTCAGTTTAAGGTGTAAAAAGTTTTTAAAGACTATTTTGATTGGTGTAATCATATGGTTGAACCATAGTTTTACATAATTTGGATCTACTCTCTTCCGTAAGACGAATTGTTTCATCAAATTTAGGAGCAAATAAATTTGCAAGATCATTCTTATCATATTTGGCATTGCAAAGACATGGTTTTTCTTTTTGAGCTTGCTTGAGGTATAAAGGATTTTCAAAACTGCTTTTGCCCAGACTAGTATAATACGAACTCGGTTTAGGAGTTAACATATTCATGGTTTTAACAGATTGACCGGTTTTATAAACAACGTGGTTTAGAAACTTTATTTGATTTTCCAATTCAATCAATTTGTCAATTTCTTTGTTTTCATGTTCTTTGAAATCCTTTTTCATTTGTTCTTTTTCCTTTAAAATTTAAGAAATCGTACTTTCATGTGCTGAGATCTTGGTTAATAGCTTGGCATTTTCTTCTTTAACACAAAAAGTTGTATATGATTGAGTTTTTGAAGATTCATGATGTTGTCATTTAGTTTGTTCCAATAAACCAAAAGCTCTTGCACATTCAAGTTTAGCTTTCTCTTTGTCTTTGTGATTCGTTTGAAAATTTTTGTACTTCTCAAGCTCACTTTTGGAATAAGTCAAATTTTGTTTCTTATTTCAAGATCTTGTTTGGTTTTCTCAAGATCGTGTTTGCTTTTCTCAAGACCTTGTTTGGTTTTTTCAAGATTTTGTTT
Organism: Tanacetum coccineum; assembly: GCA_026074375.1. Lineage (NCBI taxonomy): Eukaryota > Viridiplantae > Streptophyta > Magnoliopsida > Asterales > Asteraceae > Tanacetum > Tanacetum coccineum. Next base: position 31,005 of record BQNB010014652.1, on the reverse strand, counting down.
GCTTTTGTTAAGCTCTTGAGAGATCGACGTGTTTGCTTTCTTCAATTGCCTTTGTGACTATAAAATTTGTAATTAAAGAAGCAAGCAACATACGTTCATCCTTAGTGTTTTCAGCATTTTGGTCAACTTGTTCTTCATTATCACACATATCTGATGAATTAGGAGTGACATTACTATAAACCGTTTCCACCACATATGTGTCATTAATGGATTCAGGTTGCTCAGAATGTTGTCTTTCATTGGCAAACACATTATATTTATCAACTGAGTATACCTTTTCTAATAGCTCAGAATCATAGGTAGGTCCTGAATCTTCAGTTGTAACCTCCTGGATCTTTGCCATGTACATGTAATGTGCTTCCAATTCCTGTTCATCTGGCTCATCATCAGTGTCATGTAGCCAATCTTCCTGCTCAGCACTTAACGAAATACCTTTTGATTCTTGCTTGCATAACACCATCTTCTTTTTGTGATACTCATAATATTTTGCCCATTTTGGTTTCCTACACTCCTTAGTAAAATGCCCAAACCCCTTGCAATTGAAACACTATATCCTAGACTGCTTCACTACCTTATTTCCTATAGTTTCCCTAGCCCTAGCAACTGTTCCAACCCTCTGATTCAAAAACTGCCCAGTCTGATTGTCATTTCTGTTCTTTGGAGAAGTGTCCACATTCTTGTTCCTGGTGTTTGATGAAGTTCTAGGTTTGTAGATGTTCTTGATGTATTTTTCAATGAGAGCCAAGTTTTTTTGTATATCCTTATCTCTCTAAGCCTATTCTAGATCACTATCTACTTCTTCTTCAGATGCTGACTCAGATAAATGTGTAATTGGTTTGGCTATCTCTTTACCTCTGTTTCTGGTAGGATCATAAGATCTGGTTGATGGTGTTTGTCTTCAAGATGATGCATAGTATGAGCATGTTGGTCAAGACATAAGATTGTAAGATGGCGAAGACGATAAAGACAAACAAGGAGAAAGATTTAAAGATCTCAGAACTAAAGACAAAGTCAAAAGACAATGACAAAGGCTCAAGATCAAAGATCACACAACATGAAGGAACAAGCCTGCAACAAGATAAAGTCCAATACCAAGACTCAAGAGCTCAAAGACAAAGAATTCAAAGACCTTGCTTCGGGGAAGATTGTTAGCCTTAAAATATTGAGTCGAACATGGAAGCTTTGGTATTTATTTAGTAGTTTTAATAGGCTAGTAACAGGTATTAGGCTCGTTTATTAAACTAATATTATATATGTTGTGGGCTTAAGCCCAAGTAATCCTGAGCCTGGCTCAAGAAGCAAATACCATTTTGCTCAACAAAGCCCTAAGAGGACTGACCCATTTGATGGTATAAATACCCTTCTCCATGGATGGAGAGGGTGTTGGTTGGTTCCCATTTGTATTTTCTCACATTTGTGTAACCATCCAGACACTCCCTTTCTTCTTAATCTAATCTTCTTTCCTTTCTTCTCCTATTTGCTTATTTGTGTTTTTATTATGGAAGTGATTAAGTGATTATTTGGTCCTACATAGTATAACCTTTAAGTTCTTTGCTCTCGTAGGAGCATCTGGTAAAATTCACCATAAATCTGTAAAATGGGAATACAATGAAAAACGGGAGACATTTCAGTAAGCATATCACCAACATAATCTATGATCGTTACTTACAAACGTTATTAATATTTCAGATTCCTAGCAAAATCGGTTAACTTTAAAAGAAGAACTTTTTTTAGTTTTGACACGTTTGAGATTTCGTGACTACTTTTTTTTTCAATTTTGATGCTCTAAGATCTTTTGACCCATTAACCAGAACTCTACGAAAAAAATAGAATAGAGACACGTAATCCTGAAGATCCTAAGAACCTCTAAAATCATGCACTTAGTGGTTTTCATATATAAGAATCCAGTTAATAAGCAAATCCAAGCATTATTGTATGAATTCCTTATCTATGAAATAATTTTTGCTTTGGCTTAATAAGCACCTAAAATAAACTTCAGTTCAAATATATACCAAGGAGCAACAATGTCTTTATGTTAGAATGGTACACTGTCGGCGAGTAGGCTCCTTCAGGAAGGGATTTCGTAAGAACAATGTAACGCTACAAAAGTAGCATCACATTTAGAATGTGTAGTTAACTACTATTGGTTTAAAAAGATTAAAGGGATTTTACCCAAAAAATAGATTAAATGGTTCTTTATTTATCTATTCAACTGTCACAGAAAGTTCAGTTCAGTTTGTAATAGTCGCGTAAGCAAGTCAAATACCAATAGGTTTTTACTTTCACCATTCTGGAATATTTTAATGGCTTCATGGCAGTAATATTATGAGTGTTGGTTACGCTATACAATCATTCAAGTTCTGCACACAAAATTTTTCAAAGCATAATAGTTTTGTGGATCTTGACATGGTTATCATATCATAAAGATATGTTTTTAAAGCCTCCGAGTCTGTTTAGTATTTAAATACAACATCCTCATATATAATCCTAAGAACCTTTAATTTTTTTCATCAATTATATTTGCACAATGCAGTCTCACCTTAAGTTACAAAAAAGCAATAAATAAAATAAGAGAAAAGGAATGAAGCTATACAGAACGCAATTTCTCAACTAATTATGAGAATCTAAAGATTTCAACCTACGGATTATAAATTGATCAAAAGAATAGATATTACTTATGGGATCGACAATTTGTAGCTTATCGAGGTGCTCGCACCTGCATATATTACTTATGGGTTACTGGTTTTGATGAAAAGGATTGAGGAGAACATATTCCAAACCATACACAAATTATTCTTGGAAAAAAAAAATCCCAAAAACATATTAATTTTCTAAAATCTCACTTACACAAATTAATAGCCCCAAATTTATCATGCCCAAAACAACAACACGTGACAAACCCTTGCGTCGCTCAAGTCTGAAACTATGTGGCTCATAATTGCAAGTGCGGGACGAAATAAAAGGGTGTCCCACCCGCGATGGCTGCAAACAACACGTTCGTAGTGCTACCCCGCCAAACGCAACCGTATCTTCATTGCCTAAAATAAACCGCAATGAGAATGATGAACAGGAACATCAAATACTATATAGGTCAAAAAGTGCCTCCGTCGCTCAAGTCCAAAACTGTTTGGCTCAGAATTGCGAGTGCAGGATGGAATAAAAGGGTATCCGGCCCGCCATGTTTCTCATTTTATACTTAGCAACCAAATCAGCGGAACAAAATATTAGTTAATAAGCCTAACAGATAACCTCGATTGTATACGCTCTCCCAAGTACATAAATAGGTAAACCAAGTTTTACCCAATTTATCACGCCCAAAACAACAACACCTGACAACCCCTTGCGTCGCTCAAGTCTGAAACTGTTTAGCTTATAATTGCGAGTGCGGGATAGAATAAAAGTGTATCCGACCCGCCATGGCTGCAAACACCATGCTCATGGTGCTGCCTCGCCAAGATACGGGTCGTATTCAGTCACCATGATCAATAATAACGCACCAATACAATATCATCATCGCCTGTAATTCACGAAGATAATAAACTACCATGGGATCAGCAAAACTTGCCCCGCCAAGATATACAGATTACCACTTTTATGAAAAAAAACACATGTGCATATGATAACCGCGCGAAAGAGCGGACAGTCGCAAGTTAAACTGAACCCACACAGTTTCATCGCAACATTTTTTCTAACAACATTGAATGCACCTGGTAATTCTTGTAATTGTTGGTTTATATAACAGCACAACGCTGCAACCAATACACCCACAAATACCATGAAAGTGTGTGCCAGCTGCAAATACTTAGGAAATAATACCCACATTCACACAACACATTCATACATTGCACAACAACAGTCATCTCATCTCAAAACACACCATGAACATAACAACAATCAATTTTTCGAGTCGAATGCAACATTTGTAATTTTGGCTTTCATAGTTATGCTTTTAAGAAAAAAAAAGTGGACATCCGCCATGGCTGCAAACCTAATAGGTTGCCTTGCAAAGACACAGACGTTTACATCTTTAATCAAACTTACCTGTAAAAGTGGACATCTGCCATAGCTGCAAATCTAATCATTTGCCTCGCCAAAATGCGGACGTTTACAACTGTAATCGAACCTTTTCGGATCCATCAAATTCACCACGAACCACAAAAACCGTAAACCCAGTCAATTAACCCTCAAAATAATGATTTCAAACATATAACTAAAATAATGGAACCCATCCACAAAAGCCATAAACCCAATCAATTAACCCTCAAAACAATTAATTCAAACAGATAACTAAAAAAATAGAACCATAAGAATACCTTGTTTATTTGAAGATCATCAACCACAAAAAATAATCGGCAAAAGCAGCACCACCAAAATACCCAACAACACGAAAAAAACCCTAATTTTTATCAAACGATCGCCCCTTGCCGTTAACGAAGATAAGCAACAAAAAAACCACCAAATTCACCACTAATACGTGTATATGAATCCCTAACCACAATTAATCGTGGATTTCACCTAGCATTCATGCAATGAAATCCTAAAGTTAGTGAGAAATTAATGAGCACGGGTCAAGAAGTTAGGGTGGGTTTAAGATAGGTAAAGGGGGTATAACCTGAGATAGGAATGAATAACGCCTAGATCGGGTCGGATGGGATTTGGGTCGGGCAGGTAAAAAACAAGCGGATCCGGTTCGGGGGGGGGGGGGGTCAGGCCCAGGTTAGATTAGCATTTAATGCACTTGATGATCCTTGTATTTGTAAGGTTTTATAATATACCATTATTCTTATATTTATTACTTATCATTAAAATTGGAAAATGATTTAACCTCCAAAAAGTGTTCTTAAACTTTTTCTTAATGCCACATGTAGGGTGGGAATTTCTGACCCGACACGAAACCCGACTTGAAACCGACACAAAAATTAACAGGTTCGGGTTGAGTTTAAATAGATTTCAGGTCAGTTTTGGGTCAAATCTAACTCGTTTATTAAACAGGTCAGGTTAGGGTTGGGAATAGATCAATCGGGTCGACTCGCTAACGCGTTTAATATTTTTTACTCAATTACAAATTATATATATTTGATGTGATGTCGTGTAGGGTTAATTATTTGATTATCAAGTTTTAAATTTATATTTAGCCGACAAACCTAAAACAACACTTTAACGAGCAGTGTACCCGATCAAGATGGAGTTCGCGGTAAGTAGGGTGTCGAACACTAAGAGTGGAAAATTTATCCTATATTCTATCAGTATTTTAATTAGTTTATTTACTTGTTAAACCTATGATATGTACGTTGTCTAAAGATATGGGGGTTTTCAGCCTGAGAGACTGGCACAAGTTTGATGGAAACAAATACCAATTCAATACACAATAAACATAAAAGAAGAATATTAGAAGATAGAAAAGCGGTACAAGCCAAATGATAGAAAACTTTATTAGCCATATTAAATCCGGTTCAATGCTGGTTTGTTTGTTTTAGTGCAATGATTTACTTATCTTAAAGCGGCATATCAATCTTAAGACTTAGGCGGGACATCATCCTAAGACCTAGACACGATTAATCCTATCACAATTAAACGCATCTGCATAAAGCATCCTTTAGTTTAATTATAATCTATCTTAGAGAAATAAAGCAGTGGTGATCCTGTTAAAACCCTAGCCCAACAGGACTTTACCCACTTATTGTTTGACGGTGTTTATAAACTGGTAGTCCACCATTCCAATCTTTATCAGTAAATTAAGAGCATGATTACTGAAATATAAACGGGTCACCTACCGGTCTAACTAAGCTCATAATTCAAAGAAAAAGACAGAACTTTATTTGTGATCCTATTGGTCCAGACATATGAAACACGATATGGAGAGCTATCCCGATATCTAGATTACTTGGTCCATATCACTAGACCCAGTTAAATGATAGGTCGCATATTCAAACACATAAACAAGTATGAGGTGATAAACATAATTAAACAATCAACGATAAATTAAGAAATTGATTTTTAAAACAAACCAAACATTGAACTTTCATTAAGATGGCTAATACCCGAGGGTATTAGCCCACAACCATTCCATTGTAATTTATACAAGCGCATCAAACAATTTGTGAAATCAAACGATTAAGAAGTAAATATTACACGAGTCCTTCTATGGATTCCGTGATATAATGCTTGACCTTGGTGGATGATCATCTCTTCTAAAATTCGTCTTAGTGAGTATGGTATAAAGAATATGATATTTTCACATGGAAAAACCTCGTTTTAGAGTCTCTATATTTAGTGGTCAAAAAAGACTCGAGCCACCGTATTCAGCAAGGTCGATACGGCATATTGGTATTGATTCCCTTAGAGTGGCACCTCGTTTCGTAATAAATCTTTGATATCATTCCTAATTTACTTGATTTACTGTATCTTCAAATAGTTATCTTCATGGATACGGTGTATGTAGACAGAGTGAATACGCTTTATTAGGAATTGGTCAAACGCATTTTCTTGTGAAGTCTTGGCGCAGATACGTCGTATCTCTTTAGTTGGATACAGAGAACACACCTGAATTACTGCATTGATCAACTTTGAAGCAATTAAGTACCAAATAATGCAATAATTATATAAAAGTAGGCAAAATGATGGGATAAATGATATAATAAAGTGACGTTATTTGATGTCATCAATATTTTATTATACGGGTTAAATGGGTTAGACGAATCGACCCACATACCTATTTAACATGTTAACTAGTGTAATGTGTCAACTTTTGTATATAAAACGAGTTAAATACGTCAACCCAAAACCCGTTTAACCTATTTAACCCGTGTAACTTATTTAACCTGCCAACCCAAGTACATATACATGTTATGTAGAATACATGTTTTATCTAAACACTTAACCAATCAATGAAGAAACTAGAGAGAGAGGATGGAAGAAAGGTTTCTAGAGAGAGAAAGAAAAGAGCGAATATTTGATTAATGAATTATGTGCAAAATGAAACCAACCAACACCCTCTCCAAGCTATAGAGAGGGTATTTATACAAGCCTTAGCCGCGGATCCATAGGGCCTTGATGGGATTTCTATGGGCTTTGGCCCATTTACCTATTTAAGGTTCCATAAACTATCTAAGACATACGAGCTACGTATTTTAGGAGTGACCAAGACTTTTCTTGATTCCTAACAATCTCCCCCTAAGGGAGGTCATATCCTTTTACAAATGTCTTCGGTCTTTGCTCGTAGACTTGAATTTTGTCTTTTAACTTGTGACATGCGTAGTGATCTTTAGACTTTAGGCTTGAGCTTGTTCTTTTAAGCTTGACTTGCATGTGATCTTTGAGCTTTTTGAGATCATATCTCTTATCATCATCTTGTGATCTTTTGCCATCTTGTGGAGTTGTGACCATCGGACTGACATGCTCATACTTTTCTTGATCTTGAAAGCTTGTGTAGTCATTTTTCTTGAAGTTCTTTAACTTTAATACTTCGTCGCTTCAAGAAGGACGTTCGGTATCAGAGTAGCGGAAGCCTTTGAAACATGTACTTGAGCTTTCATAATGTCTTTACATATGCCGGTCGAGTATGAGCATGTGGCTATGAATCTGATTTGTCTTGGGCCAGCTGCAGCCACCATCGGGATTACCTGCATGAATGGGTTAGTGATAAACATCATATATGGACTAAAGTGTCTTTGTCACCTCGTCGAATACGGTTGTAATAACCACGGTTCCCTGTTAATCAGTCTGAATACTGCCTGTGATCAGGTAGAATTCCAAAGAATCTCCTTGACAGGGTTTCGCAGCTGAACTAGCCGTTCTTATTACCGGAGCGTCTCAAAGCAGACAACACGGTATGAGTGAACGAGCAAGACAAAGTCTCACCGATTGAATCAAAAATTGATTTGAAAATCAATCTACGTGTCACTTGCTAAAGAGATTTTGGGACACATCGAGAGTTTTATGCATTTCAAAATTCGTCGACCATCAATTCATATTTTGGACCAAATCGATATCTAGTGTCACAAGTTTGATCCATATAGGATCTCACAAGTCACCTAGTGCAGAGCTTGTTTGATGTTGGCTCTGTAAGGATCTCCATCGTCATTGTGAATACTTAAGTATCACTTTGATGTTCTGGCAATATGACAAGGATAATGCGTAGGACTCTTAAGATATTACTTGTTTCACAGTGTATGAAAAACAAATATATTGGAATAGTGTCTTAGAGAGATATATTGATGATCTCTTTATGGCTCTAGACTCAATAGTGCACTTTAGTTTTAGTAATCGAAGGCTGGAGCAGATTGCCACCTTTTTAATACCAACTAACTCGAAGTGAGAAAGTCGATAGAAATGTGTTTAATCTCCGTGAGAAATGAAACAAGAGTCTTTTGAGAGACATTGAGTGGCTAGGGAGGGTTATGCATCGCATCACTGGGTCCATGATGACTATCTTCAATACCAGACAACAGCTTAGTGTTTCTGATAGCATATGTATTGACCCGGTTTCTGCCTAAGTGTAAGGAGAGATTCTTTCTTTTCATCCTTTATCTTTACATTTCTTTTTTATTCTTCAACCCCTTTAATGCTTACCAAGACTTCATCACTAACACCTTCTTGGGTTTATTACACTGTTAGCTCTGTCTTAGTCTGCATTATCCCCTTTCTCACTTTTACTCCCTTTGTATCATACATATGGACTTCTATTCTATCTAATGGAATGTCCTTGGGTAGATACCTTCGGTTCTGGCTGGATTGTGGGACTGATACCTAACCTTAAACACTATAAAATTAAGTACATGGTAGGTCTATTAGTATTGCCACAGTTTCCATTAAAACCATTTTGAAAATTCCACCAAGGTACTTATGATATAATATCAAAACGTTTGTACCTTGATAGTTTTTAACTTTTCAAAATTGCCCCCCTGCATATATGCATCGATATTCAAAAATGTTTGGCACATATAAGGAAGAAGTTGCACTAGAGTCATTAAGATCACATTTTACAAGTTATATATATTTTAATCACATTTTCTCCCTTATCAAAAATGTTAAATCTCTTGATATTTTGGATATCAATTGATTCAAATATGTATGAAAATTATTTAGGGAGAAAAATGTTCTAATTATAAATCATGCCTTTTATTGGGAATATATGTAATGTTGTGGCTAAGTGCACAATGTCTTCTCCTTTAAGGTTGAAGAGTCTCTTTTGAACAACAAGAAGCAACATGTCCTCGATGTCATTAAGATGAAGTCTTGGAAAGTCTCCTTCCATAAACGTGTATAATTGTTGATCTGATCTTCTAGCTTCAATCTCCTTTAGGTGACCGTACCCATACCACTTGTTAACTTTGACCTTGGTCACTGCCATAATTCTTTTGGTGGAGTACACATCATGTTTGGACACCCTGTTGGTTGCATATCCATAGAATGTTTGTCTATTGGATCCCTAGTATGAAGTACCTAAAGCAGCATGCTTGTTATAAGCTACTTTTATAGGACTCCATAATGTGGGTACCATATCTTCAATTCCTTGTAAGTCGTACTTAGCAGCCTTCATCTTGGTTAAAGAAGTCGTGTATGTTCTTTCGGTACTTCCTCCTTACAAGTAGGCCAAATCATTATTGAAGAAGTAATCAACCAGGAAAATCTAACAATTTCTTAATTTAACCAGAGGTAGTGGTTTGCTTAAGTCGAACGGATATCTATCTCCTTTAGGGTTATTCTAGTCTAATTGATCATTCAGTGCTTTGGAACATTCTTCCATATTGTATTTGAACTCCACATAACTCTTGCTAGTGCCTTTAAGAAGATTGTAAACCTATCCTACCAAATCAGCTTTTGTTAGATCACTAATCTGCAGGCGGTTCATGGCAAATGCAGTGAAATCGATTAGAGTGCTCATCAATTCATTAAACATTTTAGAAGGTTTTTCTGGTTTGGCAAGATCACTAAGCCATTTTTGAGTAGGTCCATCATCAACTGTTTTCCTTATGTTCCATTCATGATTAGGCGTGGGAGGCCTTTTTGGTTTCTTAAACTAGTCCTTTAGGTTAGCCTTGACAATGGGTGGTTCAAAAGTGTTACCCTTGTCTTCTTCAGGATTCTGTGGCACTTGAGTATTAGCAGTTTCAAACATTGTCTCCTCTGCTTGAGAAGACTTGCCAGTAGATTTAGGCTGCGATTTGGTTGTGCCTTTGGAGGTTCCAGTTGACTTGGCCTTCTTTGATGGTTCAGTTTCTTTGCTCGTCTTCCTCCTTTTCAACCATTGGTTTGGTCCACCAGGAGGGCCTTCATCTTTGTTAGCATCATTTGGCTTTCTCTTCTTTAACCTATCTGCAACACCTTTGTCCATGGCATCTTTATCCTCAATAATAGACTATATGAGAGCATGATATAGAGCCATGTGCTTGGTGTTTTTTTTAAATGACTTAGTTTTAGTCATTGTCTTAAATAAGGTTCTTTTCTGATCAAATTCTTGTAATTTAGCCGTATTAGATGAAGTGATGGTGTAGCTGGTCTTGTGCTGTTTTCCTGCTTTTTCTATCTTGATCTTGCGAATATTAGCAGTAACACCGTGTTCTTGAATAAATTCAACAAGCTATTTCTTGATCACCTTCTCAATAGTATCATCAAGATTTGTTCTAAGGCATTCTTTAACAACAGATGGTACCTCAGATTTTATTGCTACAAGAATTGCTAAATCGTGATTAATATCTTTAAGAATCTTAACTTCCTTCTCTAAGTCAAACACTCTTTGATAGATAGCAGTACGAGTTGTGGAATCAGGAACACTAGTGATTGAGATTGTTGCTTCTGTAGTTGTTGGTGCTAGTATTGGTGTTGATTGTTGTGGAAAAGGGATGAATGGTGGAATAGGTGGAGGAATGGTTATTGCTGGAGCTGTTGAAGATTCAAGAATTACCAAAACAGGTACGGTGAGAAGTGGTGAGGTCTGAGTACTTAGATTTTCATGTTGGACTTTGATTTCCATCATTGAGATAATTTTAGTGTCAGTCGAGGGGATGTTATCAAAGTTGATAAATTTAGCGGCATAGTCGGATGAGATAGAAGAACTTTGTAGTGGAACTTCAGTCTTCTATGTAGCAGGGGCAGCTGTAACTGTAGCCTAAGCATCATCCTTGACTTGATCACGTGCAACCTCTTGATTAACGTTCTCGTGCTCAGCAGCTACATGACCAACATCAGTCATCTCTTCATCGTCTTTCCCTTCACCTTCAAGCTCTGTGTCTTTCAACTCCACATTCACATCACTATACATCTCCTTATTGATATGATCACATTCTTCATCATCTACATCATTTGTTTCATCATCAGTAGGTACATAGTTTTCAGGTGTATGTACAAACTCATCTTCTTGTGTTTCTTCTTCATCATCTGTCTTATTGAGATCAACACTTTTGTCATCATCAGATTCTGTTCTTTCGTCATCAACTTGTTGATCATCATCATCATCATCATCACTATCTCCCCAAGATTCATACTCACTCTCAGAAGAATCTGCTTTGGACACATCGAGAACCCTTGGTTTTAAACCAGTTCCTTCACTTGTGTCAATTGACTTACCTTTTGACTCATCAAGAACCTCTAATTCTAAACCAGCTCCCTTACCTCAGCCACCTGCTTGATGAATATTTGTTTCCTATTTGCTTCTTTTGATAGCCTTTTTCATTTGAGCTTCCTTAAGTATTGCGGCTTCAGACAGAAACTTAATCCCTTTGCTTCTTTCAGCCTTTGCTGGTGCCTTATTCTTTGACACAGACACACCAGGAGTGTCTTTGATTTGAACACCAGCAAACTGTCTTCTAGTAGTAGGTTTCTTGGCAGGTTTCTTTGCAGGCTCTTCAACATCAACAAGAGTTTTCTTCTTTGATGGAGAAGTAGGTTTCTTAAATTTCCTTGCTTTCTTGGGATTTGTTGCTCCTGTAGCAAATGCAAGCTAAGTCTTATAGGCAGGAGAGTTCTTTATCTTAAGATTTGTCATCTCTGCAGGAATTAGAGCTCTATATGCTTGATATTCATTAGTTGTGGAGACAAATTTTAGGGAACCTAAGAGAGTGTCATCCTGTATTGTATGCATGAAACGTTTGTTCCTCATAAATATTGACTTATCTTTAGAATTGAAGTGTTGGATGATAGCCATAGTAAATCTTGGATAGGGCATGTTCTCCTTTCTTATAGCACTGGTGTTTCTGTTGTCTATTTGGAACATGAAGCCTTCCCAAAGTAGTTCAACATAATCAACATTCTTGTCGTAGAACATCCCCCACGGGATTTGTGCTCTTGAAAGTCGAATCTTATCAAGACCTGTGTTTTTTCTAGAAAGTAATCTGTTGATGATGGCAGCGAAGGTTCTCCAAGGTTGGTGCATGTGGTCATGGTACACTTCAGTGATAGATTCAATATCTCCTTTGTAGCCTAGTTCCTTGATAAATGAAACAATTTCTTCATCAGAAGAAGGAGGTTCAACAAATTCTTGATTTAGAAGTCTAGGATAGATTTAGAGAATGTCACGAAAGACTTCTACATCAACTATGCACTTTTTCTTGTCCAACTTGAACTGGTATGAAGAAGAGTCTTTAATCTTGGTGATGGTGTGCCAGAATTGTTGCATATATATTTTTGGGACTTCAGCAGTGATTAGGAAAGCTAGGTAAAGAGGAGAGAGTGCAAGAGCATCCAATACAACTTGATAAGTAGGTTCCTTATTTGGCATTGTGGGAATGATTCTCATGTTGCACTTACCAATATTGACTCGATCACCAGGTGCGACCAAGGCATTGTTAAGAGCAGTTTGTTGAGCAGTAGTATTTATGGTTCTGCTAAAAAGATGTCCAATACAGTTTACATATAAACAGATATATATTATTAATTGAAAATTTGGATCATGTAGATAGCTATTCAAGTTGTGATAATGAACCAGGGATTAAACACAGTTTATTAGGTAAATAGTTGTAACACATGACGATGATCAAAGAGCAGAAAGTCAACTTGGAAGGTCAGCAGTCTAACTATTCGTCAAACATAGTCAAATAGGCAACTCAGATAGAATTCTAGAAAAATTAACCTGTATAAATCACCTAGTGAAAAATTGCAGGTATAAATCGCCTAGTGTAAATTTCATGTATAAATCGCCTAGTGTAAATGTCATGTATAAATCGCCCAATGTTAATCTTATGTTTAAATTACCCAGTGTAAAATCTGTGTTTAAATCGCCTAATGAAAGTGTATAAATCGCCGAGTGTATTTTACGTATACATCGCCCAATGTATTTCACGTATAAATCGCCCAGTGTATTTTAAATCACCCAGAGAATTTACGTATAAATCGCCTAGAGTAATTAACGTATAAATCGCCTAGAGTAATTCATATGAAAACACAAACTTCAATTTTTGAGTTTCTTTTACAACTAAACATGATCCTTAGCACATAAAAACAACACATGAGGCATTTTAACAAGAATTTACCATGAAAGATACCACTTTTGGTATAAAACGAGTGAAACGACTCGTTTTTCCAAGATTGTCAAGATTTTGATGTTTTAGCTTAGATATGCATACTCTATAGCTTATAAGGATCATTCTAATACTTCTAAATACAAACCCATTAACTTTTTCATGTTCTTACCAAAACTGCTAATATTTTGAGCTAAAAATCAACCAAAAACTCAATCAATACTTAACCCCATTTAAAACTGCTATAGACGAGTCACTTACACCCCTAGACAAGCAAAACCCCCCAATCAATTTACGTTTTAACACACTTTTGATTTTGAAGAACCCTAGCCCAATTTCTAGGCTTTTCGAGCAAAATCTTATGTTTTTGAGCAATTCCTTTTGATTAGGTGATGTTTAGGATATAAGGAACAAGATTGTAGTTTACCTTGAGGATTACAAGTCATGAAATGTTGAGGTTCTTGAGCTAGCCAATTTTAACAATGGAGAAAAAAAGGAGTGTTTGTTTGTGTAAAGAAAAAGTGACGGGGTGGGGGTGGTGGTTATTTAAAATCTTTTGATTTTTGACACTATCACTCCCTGAAGTATCTTATCCCTAGCATTTTTCTTTAATAACTTTCCTAAGGCAAAATCTAGCTAGACTTTTAGCATAATTAGTCCCTAAATGTTTTAACTACTAGACTAAGCTACTCATTTTTGTTATTAAGGCCCTAAAGGATTAAACACATAACATATAAAGCACGAATAAGTTAAATATAATTAACTCCCCTTTAAATATTAATCCATTATTGTTTAAAACCTTTTTTTTTCAAATGATGGTTTTTGAAAAAGATTATTTGACATTTTCTTCCCTTCAAATAATGACCCGTTTTCTAGCTAAAGAGCTGTAGTCATTGTTTGAGTGGTCAAATGCCTTTGAAAATCATTTTGCTTTTTGTTACTCTTATGAACAATATGTTTGTATTTTCTGATTTTTTAATTTTCTATTTTCTTTTTGAAAAAATTTATATAAAATGAAAAGTCTTTTTGAGTTTTTATATTTTCTTATATACATATGATACACAAGATATACCACGAGTTACCACCGTTACTCGTCCTCTTCCTCTGTCAGACTCTTTAGCGTTTTAGGAGACATGCTTTTCATACCCAACTTTTCGACCAAGAAGTTGAATCTTTCTCATGGCAAAGCTTTTGTGAAGATGTCTACAAGTTGATGTTCGGTTCTGACAAAGTAGAGTTCCACTACTCCATTCTCTACTTGATCCTTACTAAAGTGGTATCTCATATCTATATGCTTGGATCTCAAGTGTTGAACATTGTTACAACATAAAGCGATTGCACTCTTGTTATCAAAGTATAGAGGAATCTTGTTAAATTTTAACCCCATAGTTTGTTAGTTGTGATCTCATCCATAGGATTTGAGCACAACACCCAGATAAAGCTATATATTCAGCCTTTATACTAAAGATAGCAATGCTCTTTTGATTTTTAGATGACGAGCTAACAAGTTTCTCTCCCAAGAATTGAGCACTTCCAGATGTACTTCGTCTACTATCTTGACACCCGACGTGGTCTGCATCTACATATGTTGTTAGAGTAATGCAAGAATCTTTCGAATACCAGAGACCCATGTCAACAGTTCCTTTCAAGTATTGAAAGATTCGCTTAACTGCATGTAAGTGATTTTCGGTAGGCTTTGCATGATACCGGGCACACATGCACACTGCAAATACAAGGTCTGGTCTGCTGGATGTAAGATACAATAAGGAACCAATCATACCACATAATGTGTGGGATTGACAGGTTTCCCCTGTAGATCTTCATCTATTTTACTTTTTTCACCATAGGGGTGTCAACGAGATTACTTGATAGCATACCATATTTCTTTATTATTTCAAGAGCATAATTAGACTGGTTAATAAAGATGCCTCTAGGACTTTGAGAAATTTGAAGTCCAAGAAAGAAATGCATTTTGCCCATCATCGATATTTTGAATTTAGAAGTCATTATTTTAGCAAATTCATCACACGTAGCAGGTTTAGTAGATGCAAAAATTATATCGTCGACATAAATTTGTACCAATAAGATGTCGTGGCCTGCTTTCTTGGTGAATAGTGTTAGATCGACTGTACCCTTAGAGAATTCTTGTGATAGTAGAAAGCTAGACAGCATATCATACCACGCGCGTGGAGCTTGTTTAAGACCATATAGTGCCTTTTTGAGCCTGTACATGTGATTTAGCTTGTCTTGATCTATGAATCCTTTCGGTTGACTAACATAGACCACTTCACGAAGCTCGCCATTCAAGAAAGCCGTTTTAACATCCATTTGATAGATTGTCATGTTCTTGTTGGCAGCATTTGCAATGAAGATACGAATGGCCTCTATTCTGGCAACAGGTGCAAAAAAATTCCTCGAAATCAATCCCCTCCTCCTAACGGTAACCTTTGGCAACTAATTAAGCCTTGTTTTTAGTGCACCCCAAGTTCATCTTTCTTGACTTTGTAGATCCACTTCAGTTTGATCACCATCTCAAAATCTGGACATGGTACTAATTCCCAAACTCACAGTCGCTCGAATTCATGTATTTCTTCTTGTATAGCTTCAATTCATGAGAATTCGAGCATTGCTTCTTTAAAATTCTTCTGTTCAAAATGCATCGAAATAACACCACATAGTGTCAGTCTTAAGTTGATTTCTTGTGAAGACTAACCGAGAAGGATCTCTAATCATATTTGCTGATGGATGATTCTTAGTCCATTTACCAAGAATATCTAATGGAGTGTGGGATGGCCGCATATTTGATGACGATCCTTGAGAAGTCGTGACCTTAGATGAACGATCCTTGAGAAGTTGATTTCTTCCATGAAGAGTATCATCATAAAGTGAGTATTTTTTTGGGGATCTTAACACCTGAGATATAATATAGAGATTTTTCTTGTTCTTCGTGTTGATTGGGATACTGTTTATTGTGCCTCATGGTCAATGTATTTACACGAGTAAAAGGCTTTATTCAACAACACGGATCAGCAAGTCTTTGAGCAGCAATTGCAGGAACTGGAGAAATAATACTTGGTGGAGGATTTAAGAGCTCATCAAACATTGGTTGGAACAAGATATCCCAATCCTTCTTTGTGGGTGGTACATATGGTGTTGAAGAAGGAGGATTTGGCACGAGTCCTGAACTGAGTGTTCCAGGAGTCATGAGTTGAGGCTTGGGTCCTGAACTGAATTGTTTAGAAGCCATCGTTGTCAGCTCATCAAAGGTAACATTAATGGTTTCAATGATTAAACGGGTCCTTTTATTGTAGATCCAGAACGCTTTATTTGCTAGAGCATAACCGAAGAAGATTCCAATATCTGCTTTTGGTTGCAACTTGCCAATATCTTCACTATCATTGGTGGGATAACAGAGAGCACCAAAGATGTGGAGATAAGATAAGTCAAGTTTCTTGTTATGAAGAAGTTCATAAGGTGTTTTGTTGTGATGTTTTCTAATCAAGGATTGGTTTTGTGTATAACAAGCTGTCGCAACTGCTTATGCCCAGAGAAATAGCGAAGCCTTAGAAAATATTAACATGGTGCGTGCTGCTTCTACAAGAGTTCGGTTTTGTCTTTCGACAACGCCGTTCTATTGAGGAGTGCGTGCAACCGATGTTTGGTGTGAAATCCCGACATCTTCATAGTAAGCTTTGAGTGTCTGATTGACAAACTCTGTGCCATTATCAGTTCTAATGTTTCGGATAGTCGCATTTAGATGGACTAAAATCATTTTGAGAAATTTAATCACAAACTTTGGAACTTCATCCTTTGATCTTAGAAATTTTACCCACGTGAACCGAGACTAATCGTCAACAATCACCAAAATGTATTTCTTTCCATTGATACTTTGTATCCTTATTGGTCCGCAAAGGTCCATATGTAACAGATAGAGCTTTTCCTAAATGGAGTCTTCAGCTTTTGGTTTGTGGGAGTGTTTCTTACTTTTTCCTAAAGCACAGACAAAACATAAGTGATCTTTCTAAAACTTTAATCTTGGTAGCCCGCGAACCATTCCTTGTTTGGCCAGTTGATTGATGTATTCGAAGTTTAAATGGGATAATCTTCGATGCCATAACCCAGATTTTGTTTTGGACGCCTTAGACAAGAGACAAATAGGAGAGGTAGACATCAAATTTTCTAAAGACAATGTGAATAAGTTTGAGCCCCTTGATCCCTTTAGTAAATCAACACCATCTAAGTCACGAATGTGGCAGGTGTGTTTGCGAAATGCAACCTCAAGATCGGAATCACAAAATTGTCTGACGAAGAATAAGTTATGACCTAACCATTCCACATAATAAACTTAAGAGATTGTAACGTTTCCAAGCTGATAATCTTCATAGCCCATAATCTTTGCTATTTGATCATTATCGAATCTAACAATGCCTAGAAATTTTTAAAGAAAGTTGATAAGCTGAGAGCGGTTCCCTGTCATGCTTGGAGCATCCGGAGTCCAGATACCAGAGAACAATCTAGACAACCTGAAATCAACAAGAGAAGAAGAAGATGGAACATCTGCATCATTAAATCCCCAAGACTGGTTGGGTTCTGTTGTGTTAGTAATCTTAGATTTTACAATCGTAGATTTACTACTCAAACCTATAGATTTTATTGGTTTGGGTTTCCTGCTATAGACTTTAATCTCTGGTTTTTGTGTTTCTACTGATTTAGAAGTGGTTTCCTTTAGATTCACTACTTTAGTGGAAGTGATCCTAGTTAAAGGGCACGAATTACCAACTAAAGTGAAAGTTCTTCCTGTGGGTTTCCACCTATAGCCAATCTCAGTGAACACTTTACCCGTAGGTCTCCAAACATTTTGCTTTTTGTTACTCTTAGTAGACTCGGATTTTGAACGCACATTCACACCTTTAACAAAATTAAGAACACACTTATCATGATTTGCATCAAACAAGCATTCATTACAGATAGCACAAATAGATTTAGAATTCGCATTTAACATAGATTGCATGACATAAGCATTACATTTAGTTTTGGCAACACGATTCTTTTTATTCTTCGTAGACTTAACACTCCTAGATTGGTCTTTTACTTTATTGGTCTTGTTGCTACGTGATGATTGCGAGATCCTATTGTTCTTTGTATTGCCTGTAGGCTTTGATCCGCTAGGACTAGTAGAACAGATTACTCTTGTATAATGCAACAAAGGTTGGTTAAAATCTTGAGTTTTATGTGAAAACCTATTTCTGAGTGTTGTTTGAAGATGTGAAAGGTTCAACAAACCTAACTTTCTTTTCCTTGTTCTTTGGTGTGAGAGCAACTAATTTCTCCCTAGATATTGTTAAACTAGGGCATGTCTTAGAGACATAGAATAACAATTCCTGAACATGTTTTGTAAACACGCAAGCATAGTCTAAGAGAGGTTCATTACGATTCTGTTTTCTAGCACGTTCTACAACTCCACGTATGGTTTTAGTATTTTCTATAGTCTTCTTAAGATAATCCTCATGGGCATCCATATTTTTCTTAAGTCTATGAGAAATCGGTTCTATGTCTAGCTTGAACATTCCTAGAGCAATAGTGGTGGCATTAGTTATTGTGGAGGCATTATCAAGCACATTTTTACCTTTTAATCTCCTTAATTCATTTTGTAATGCTGTTGTCACAAAAACCTTTTCTTGAATTCGAACTTTTAAATCCGCATTTCCATAGATTTAGAGTTCAATTGAGCAATCAAAGAGTCACTGTGTTCTTTAGAAAGAGCACGTGTCTTTTTAATTGAATCAAATTAATCTTTGTAAATCCTTTTCAAATGCTCAATTTCTTTATGTAAAACCTCATTTTTAGAGAGTAATTTTGCCACGCTATGCTCCAACTCAATGTTTATGGTTTCAATCTTATCCATATCTTGTTTCACTCTGTCCTTCTTATCAGATTCTCTCAAAGATTTAATGTGGTTCCTCAACTTGTTGATTGTGGTGTCCTTTTCTTGTAGTTGGGCCTTCAAATCATTATTTTCAAAATATTTTAAAAATTCTAGAGCAATTTGATTCTCACATGATTTGTCCTTTTGAAAAATTTGTTGATTAAGTTATATGTTAAGTTCTAGAGAAATGCAATGTTTTTCAAGTTTTGCAAAACTGTTTGAAAGTTTAGTGTATTCATCTCATTCAACCATATTTTTCCTTTTGACAAGCTTAGCTTCAAGATCTAAACACTTGTTACAAGTTCCACTTTTCTTTATTTCCAAATTCTCAGAATCACCAAAACAGCAGTAGAATGCATCACAGTAAGCATAACATCTTGAGACATGATTTGGTGTAAGAGTCGATCATTGGCAAGAAAAAGTTCTTTTTTATGAATTTCAAAGCACTGTTTGTCTACAGAACACTGTTGAACAACTGCTTCCATTTGGTTAAAAACTGTTTGGACTTCAGTGATTTCATCAAGAAGATCTTTATCAAAAACATTAAATATGTCTTCTAGAGTCTTTAAAAATGGAATTACTTCATTTAGAAAAATAGCTTTGGTGTGTTCAAACCCTCATGAACCCTCAGTTATAGCATCATGTGTAATCCTCTTTTTCACCACAGTGTCAAAATTTCCAAGACGGTATTTAAGCTTTTGAAGGCTTGTATTTACCAGGCTTACCTTAGGAAGTTCCCTAGGAGCCCCAACTTTGACAGGTAAAATATCAGATTGGTGAGTATTAGGGTGTGAAATTTGTAACCAAAAAGCTTGTTCTTCAGACAAATCTTGTTGCGAAACAAAACATTTTCCAAAATCTTTAGATAATTAGTTTAACTCAACATAATTAGGTGGAGAAACATTAATTTTCTGTTTAGTCGAAATTGGATCATTTTGTTTTGCAAGCATTTTAGATCGAATTTAAAATCAGTGTCTCTTCTTCATAAGTCACAGGGATCACATCATGTTGCCTAGAAATTACACTATCATCATATAATGTTGGCTTAATCCGCTGAGCTTTCTTAAGATAAAACGGATTTTGATAACCAAGTGCTTGTTTGTGGGTGTCATCATAAAAAACTTGTGGCTTTGTTAACATGTGCATTGTTTGAGTAGATTGACCCACTTTATATACAATATTATCTAGTTATTTTATTTTCTTTACTAAATCAATTTCTTTGTCCATGTATTTACTTTCTTTTTCTTTGGATTCCTTTTTGAAAACATTGAAAGTTTGCAATAAAGATTCCTTTTCCTTGATTTAATTAAAAAGATTTTGTTCAAGTGTGTTAATTTGCTGCTTAAGTGCACGTCTATCCCGAATCATGTCATCCATTTGAGAATCAATTAACTTTTCACGACTACTTAAATCAATATTAAGTCTTTATTCAAAAGTTTTAACTCGTTCCTTATATCTCTCAAGCTCAGCGGTTAAGGATTCACTATGTTTTTCCTGATTAGCCTTTTCCCAATTAGTTACATGATTATGTAATACCCATAAATTGGGTCACAGCGGAATAAGGGTCCGAGAGCATTACTTCATGAGTACCTTTGCACAAGCTATGAGAGAACGACCTCTAAATGTGTCGTTTGAAAAGAAATCTTGTAAAGTTTGGAATCCAATGCACATCAGTTATGTTAAGCATCTAATTCACCTGAGAAAAACATGCTTAAAAGTGTCAACATAAAATTGGTGAGTTCATAGATTTTTGTAAGTATAAATGTGTATCACAAAAAATATATATACAAATTTACTGTGTTACAAGTCCCGCCCATACAAGACTTGCAGCGCATAAACTCAAATATATAGGTTTTTAAAAAGCATGTAAACACGAACCACACAAAATGCGTTTGTTAAAATATTGGAATCAAAGATTTGTAAAGTATGTATGACTATTTCAACCCTTATGATAGTCACAAAATATAAGTATGCGTGTTGAGATCAAAGATTTGTATAAAGTTGGACCGAAATTGATTAAAGAGTATGATAATTGTAATGAGCATAATACCCCAAAATGTTTCAAGTATATATTGCCTAGTATGTAACATAAGGTGTGATTACGATTGTACCCTTAAGTTTCATGAAACTGTGACGTAGACTTATCAGTATGTCACTTTATTTAAGGCACGATAAGAGTTCATAGTATGTTGTGTTGGCCCTGAGGCTCTAAGCCAATCGTGATCCGACATGGTATAAGTTCGTTAGTTCAATCTCGAACTAGTGAGAGCTAATCACCCGAACGGGGGTTGTCAATCCCCAATAGATCTATTTTATAACATTCGTGCTTACCCTCTAAGTAATTAACAGTTCATGCAACCTAAGCTAATCCGTAATCATTCGAGTAAAAGTAAAGTCGTCGATAAGTAAAAACAAGTATTGTATATCACCGTGAGATATGAAAATGAGTTTGTAATCAATCATGTAATGAGTTTGTAAATGTTCATGTATCCGAGTATCTAAACGAGTTACGAAATCAAGTATGTAAACAAGTATGTAGAAGAGTATGTAAAAGAGATTGCAAATGAATATGTAAACAGTTTGTAACGAGCATGTATTCTCTCTCGAGATTTGTAAAGTAATGTAAAACAAGTGAAAGACGGGCTATAAACTCACCTCTTAGAGAAAGTGGTGATTATCGCAAAATCAACAAAGTAATCATCGCAAACGATCCGGAATGAAACCTAATTAATTATAGGTCATACAATTATAATGTATTTAATATAAATACAACATCACAAGTTATATAGTTACACCACCACCTAATAGTTTTTGTTTAATTTAAAAAGTTAAAACAATGTTTAAGTCACGCTTGCTAATTAAATGTCCAAGTATTCGTATCCGTAAAGAAAATATTATTGTTGTCCAACAATTGGTTATTTGTTAATAATACTCGATTTAGCACTTTCATTGTTTATATAATGATATTATATAAATTGTTTAATTGTTTTAATAAATAATATTTATAAAGTTAAAAACGTATATAAATATTTTATAAATGATACGACAATATTTCTTATCATTTTTATAGCCCAAACGGACTCGAAAACACTCGTAAGTCACTTTTTATATTCCCAACGAAATGTTATATTTTTATAAATATTATAGAAAATTATTTATAAAAATTAGTTAGTTTTTATAGTTTCTATACCCGAAATCTTAAAAAACTCGTAACTTACTCATTTTAACTCCGTTTCGCTTGTTCTTTATATGTATAGAATCGTGACGAGATAAGTTATTCAAAGAAAATACTCATTATTTTTATAAAAATCTGTGTCGAAAACAGTAACCCAAAACAGTTTATAAAAATAGTTTTATAACTTTAAATCTTTCAAAACCCGTAACTCATTCGTTATTTCTTCGTTTTTCGAGTTCCTTATATGCTTGGAATCCTTATGACATGTACTATCATTATAAAACAGTTGTATAATTTTTTCAGACCTGAAACAGTAGCTATTTTTATAAAATTACTTTTATACAAACATTTTTATATATTTAATTATCGTAATCTTGTAAATGTCATAACTTCTTCGTTATAGCTCGGTTTTTTGAGTTCTTTATAAGCTTACAATCATCATAATATGTACTTTTTAGTAAAATGCTTCCAAAATTTATAAAAGTACGAATCCAAACAGTAAGCTCAAAACAGTCCCTATATATATATATATATATATATATAAAGTGCATAAACTAGTTTTCATAAATCATTACTTGATTAATTTGTACAAGTCTTCTAATTTACTTTGTACCATATGTCTTACATATTTTAGGTCCTCATGTTCATGTCCATAAAGTTGGGAATTAAGGGCTTCTACAACTTTGTACTTCTGGTTCAACTTAGTGCTAAGAGAAGACTTAGTACTGTCAAGCTTAGTTAGTACTGCCAATAGAAATTGTTAGTAATGCCAGTTTATTAGTACTGTTAGTTAGTACCATTTGTTATATAGTTAGTACTGCTAAAGTAATATGTATGAGTTATATTAGGAATAGATATGCATGATCACTTGACGCGTTTTGTAAGCCCATTAGGGTTCCTTAGTGTATAAAAGGAACCTTACGGCATAGATCTAGATATCAGTTTTTCATATTAGTATTCATAGTTTGCATAGCAATCATAGTTAGTATTCATAGCTATTTTGTAACTCAAAATAATATTCAATATATTGAAAGTTTAGTAAAGATCTTGTTTTTACTGTTTCATTGTTCTTCTTAGTATTACAAACTAGATTCCGCATAGTTTGTTATATTCTCAATCTTAGTTTCTACTATAGTTGTCTTGGATCTATCCAATATAACTAAGCTTTAACAAGCTAAGTAAGATCTGTCAAGAAGGGATCAACAAGTGGTATCAGTACTAACTAACAGTACTAATAAACTAGCAGTACTAACAATTTGTACTGGCAGTACTAACTAAGCTTGATAGTACTAAGTCTTCTCTTGGCAGTACTAAGTTGAACCAGCAGTACAAAGTTGTAGAAGCCCTTAATTCCTAACAATCCTCGCCTAAACTTGTGATTGTCATTCAAATCTACAAGTTTCTCTGAATTAAACTATCTGTGCTGAGAGGATGCTTCCAAACACTTTACTGTCTTGGTTTGTTTGTTAGTATAAAGATTTTCCTTAAAAGCTCATCTTCCATCACTGAATATTCATCCACTTACAGCTTGTTACATAGCATCAAAGTCATAAGTGCTCTTGTCAATGGATAATCTTTCTCAACCAGCATGAAAATATCATGTCCTTTCTCTGTAGACACATGATGAACAACACATGTATCATATAACCTCCATTTCAAAGGATCATGCATATACCTTTGAAGCTTCCATAAAATATCATCATCATCTGGTTCAAACAACCTTTTCAACTCTACCCAAAGTTCTCTTTCTTTATCTTCAGTAGGTTCTGTTGAGTTGAATCTTTCATGAACTAGACTCTATAATTTGACTAGATCATCCCTATTAAAATTCTTTAGCATATCTTCAAAGATCTGATATACCTCTGTATGATTACCTACTCTGATGATCTTTCAATACATTCTTGAGTCTTCAATGTAAACTTCCCAGTCAATGATTGGGTATTTGGTTTGTAAGGCTTCAATATTCATCCCTTCTTCTGGAACTATGATCATTACCTGTTGTAGTTGTTCTTGAGACAGTTCATCTTTTGATTCTTCAGCTGGTTCTGAGCCTTCTCCTATCTTTTGTCTCTTTGAACTTTCTTGATTAAGTTCTTGTTCAACATCTCTCTTTGAGCTTCCAGCTACAACTTTAGGAACTGTATCACCACTCTCCATTGGAGTAAAAGTATTTACCCTCTTCATTGTGGTCTCAAATAACTCCTTGATCTCATCAAAGGAAAATCTATTCAATTGTTGTGGAGTGTGAGTTCCCATATTCTTGATATAATTACACATGTAAGTCCTTTGTTAAGCTTGAGTCATGGGCTTGTTCCTTCTTTGTTCAGCTCTTTGTTGGGCAAATTTTATCCATGTTGGTATTGTTGGGTTTACAAATTTGATGAGACAAAAGAGCAACAAAATGAAACATAAGGACTAAATCGTCAGGATCAGAATTCTACAAGCTGGTGGAGAATTATGAAGATTTGGTCAAAGATTGACAAGATAAAGATTAAGAAAGTATTTAAATTAGTTTAATTAGTTTCCTTATCTTATTGATTTACTTCCTTTATAAGTCTTGATCTCTCCCTATATAAAGAGATCATAGACATAGGTTTACTGTATCCCAAAAACATAAAACTCTCCCAATAAGAGTTTAGAAAACATGTTTGTACATGATAGTTAGTAGTTAGTTAGCTAGATAGTTAATAGTTAGTTAGTAGTCCCAAAGTATAGATTTAGGGCAATGTGGAATCGTATGGAATAAAGAAAACCTTGAAAACATCATTGTTCTTATTGTTATTATTCCGCTGCGTAATTGTTTATCTTTGATGTTGGTAATCCTAGATTAGATCTAAACAATCTGAGTCTTAAACGATCTAAGGGGTCATAACAGACTCAACAAGTGGTATCAGAGCTTGTTGAGAAACTCTAAGTAATAAGAACACTATATCTACACAAGATCTTATAATCAAGAAAAGATGGAATCACAGCCAAAAACTACTCAAACAGTGTCTGCACTAAAACTTCCAGTACTCAAAACTAGAGAATATGGTCTATGGAGCATGAGAATGGAGAAATATCTTACTCACACTGATTATGCTCTTTGGGTGGTTATTGTAAATGGTGATGCACCTACTATTGCATCAGCTAGTGTTGAAGGTCCTATTCCTCCTAAAACTACAGAACAAAAGCTGGCCAGAAAGAATGAATTGAAAGCTAAGAGCACTCTATTGTTGGCTATTCCTGATGAGGACCTATTGAAGTTTCATAGAATCAAGGATGCAAAGACCTTATGGGAAGTAATTAAGGCCAGGTTTGGAGGCAATAAAGAATCAAAGAAAATGCAGAAAACCATTCTGAAGCAGCAATATGAGAATTTTACTGCATCAAGATCTGAATGACTGGATAAAACCTATGATAGGTTTTAGAAACTCATCAGCCAATTGGAAATTCATGGTGAAGTTATATCTCAGGAAGATGCTGAGAAGTCTACCATCAGCTTAGAACAATATTGCCTTAATCATGAGAAACAAAACTGATCTAGACACATTGAGCATGGATGATTTGTACAACAATTTGAAGGTGTATAAAGCTAAGATTAAAGGCTAATCAAGCACAAGCTCAAACTCTCAGAATGTGGATTTTGTATCTTCAGAAAACACTAGCAGTACTAATGAAGCAGTTAATACTGCTCATGAAGTTTCTATTGCTAGTTCACAGGGATAAGCTTCTTCCTTACCTTATGCTGATGATGTCATGTTCTCCTTCTTTGTCAATCAATCTAATAGTCTACAGTTGGACAATGAAGATCTGGATCAGATTGACACTGATGATCTTGAAGAGATGGACCTCAAATGATAGGTGGCCATGCTTACCATGAGGGTGAAGAGATTCTTAAAAAAGACAAGAAGGAATCTGAATTTCAATGGCAAAGAAACTGTTGGCTTTGATAAGATAAAGGTTGAATGGTACAACTGCCACATGAGAGGTCACTTTGCTAGAGAATGCAGGGTACCAAGGAACCAGGGGAACAGAAATGGAGATAATACAAGAAGGGTTGTACCTGTGGAGACTCCTACTAATGCCTTCGTTGTTACTAATAGGATGGATTATGATTGAAGCTTTTAGGCTAAAGAAGGACCCACATACTTTGCTCTAATGGCCCATTTGTCTTCAGATTCGTCCAGTTCATCAAGCTCAAATACTGAGGTACTAAATTGCTATAAAAATGTTTAGAATCTTATCAATCTCTTCAAAAATAGTTTGATCAACAACGTGAAGTTCTAAATAAAGCTAATCTAGAAATAATAGCTTATCAATTAGGCTTAGAATCATTAGAAGCTAGAATTGTTGTTCATAAAAAAATGAAGCTGTTTATGAGGAAGACATTGCATTTTTGAAATATGATATTAAGGTAAGAGATAATTCTATCACAGGGCTTAAAAATCAGTTAGAGGCTTTAAGAGAAAAAGATGATTTAAAACTAAAATTAGAAAAGTTTGAAACATCATCTATGAAGCTAACTAAACTGATAAACAGTCAAATAAGTGTTAATAACAAGTCTCGTGTTGGTTTTGATAGTCAAATGAATGAAAATGAATTGCATGATTGTCATCTAAATAAAAGTGAAGTGTTTGAAAGTGCATCTGATAGTAGTTTGAATGAGATTGAAGAGGAGAATAATCAACTAAATGATAGGTTTAAGAAGGTTAAGGGATATCATGTAGTTCTCCCTCCTTACACTGGGAACAACATGCCCTCAAGACATGACTTATCCTTTGCTGGATTAGATGATTCTGTCTATAAGACTAATGTGAGTGATACTATCTCTAGTGTTCCTAAAATTGAATCAACTGCATCTAAGTCTAGTAAGGATAGTTTGGAACAACCTAAAGATGTTAGGCCTAGTGCTCCTGTCATTGAAGAGTGGGAGTCTGATAGTGGTGATGATTGTGTGATTATACCTTCATTTGAACAGAATAAACCCGGTTATGCTAAAATCAATTTTGTTAAATCAGATGAAAATACTAGGAAATCTGTTATTGAACAACACACATATAGGAAAGCTGAAAACCTTAGGAAAAGTCAGACTCCTAGGGTTGATAAAAGAAATTAGAATGGAATAATGAGTCAGAAACTAGGAGATGGTTTTGAGTTCAATAAGAAAGCTTGTTTTGTATGTGAAAGTCTTAACCATTTAATCAAGGACTGTAACTTTTATGAGAATAAAATGGTTGGAAAATCTGTGTTGAATAATATGGGAAGGGTTACTGGACAAAGGGAAGTTAGGCCAGTATGGAACAATTCTCAGAGGATGAACCATCAAAACAAATTAACTCACCCACATCCTAAAAGGAATTTTGTTCCAATAGTAGTTACAACAAAGTCTGGACCAGTGCCAGTTAATGCTGCTAAGTAAAGCTCTCAAAGAGTAGCAACATCAAGAGTGAATGCTGCATCACCCACAAAATATTCTTATTTTAAAGCACATTCACCATTGAAAAGGCCTTTTAACCAAAAATCAGCAGCTGAAACCAATAATTTTAAAGAAAAAATTTATACTGCTAAGCTTAATAATGTAACTACTGCTGGGCCAGAAGTAGTAGTTAGTACTGCTGAGGGAAAAAGGGAAAATGCTGTTAAGTCCTCAGCATGCTGGATTTAGAGACCAACAGGAAAAGTAATTGACCATATCTCCAAAGACAGTGGATCATACATGCCTAAAAGATTTGACTATGTTGATCCTCAAAGCAAACTTAAGTCAGTGATGGCTTGGGTCCCTAAGAGAAACTAATTCTCTTATTTTGAGTGCAGTGTAATCCACAATATGCTTTACAGGATCAAGGTATTTTTGACAATGGATGCTTTAGACATATGACTGGGAACAAGTCCTACCTAATAAATTATCAAGGCATTGATGGAGGATTTGTTGCATTTGCTGGAAGTCCTAAAATAGGTAAAATCACTGGTAAAGGTAAAATTAGGACCAGGAAATTAGACTTTGAAGATGTATTCTTTGTAAAAGAACTTAAGTTTAATCTTTTCTCTGTCTCACAAATGTGTGACAAGAAAAACAATGTTCTTTTTACTGAGACTGAATGTCTTATTCTATCTCCTGACTTTAAGCTACTTGATGAAAGTCAAGTCTTGCTTAAAGTTCCCAGACAGGATAACATGTACAGTTTTGATCTAAAGAATGTTGTTCCTTCAGGAGGTTTGACTTGTTTAATTGCAAAGGCTATAATAGATGAGTCTAATTTATGGCATAGGAGGCTTGGTCACATAAACTTTAAAACTATGAACAAACTTGTGAGGGGAAACCTTGTTAGAGGCTTACCTTTAAAGCTTTTTGAAAATGACCATTCTTGTGTTGCTTGTCAAAAGGGAAAGCAACACAAAGCCTCTTGTAAGACCAAGCTTGTGAGCTCTATCAGCCATCCCTTACAAATGTTGCATATGGACTTATTTGGGCCAACATTTGTAAGGAGTATCAATCACAAGATATATTTCCTTGTTGTCACTGATGACTATAGTAGGTTTAGTTGGGTTTTCTTTTTGGCCACTAAGGATGAGACTAGTGGGATCCTTAAAACTTTTATAACTGGCATAGAAAACCAAATAAATCATAAGGTTAAAATCATCAGATGTGACAATGGAACTGAGTTTAAAAATAATGACATGAATCAGTTCTGTGGGATGAAAGGGATTAAGAGGGAGTTTAGTGTTGCCAGAACTCCACAACAAAATAGAGTTGCTGAAAGAAAGAATAGGACACTAATAGAGGCAGCTAGGACTATGCTAGCAGATTCATTATTACCTACTACATTTTGGGCTGAAGTAGTTAATACTGCTTGTTATGTTCAGAATAGGGTTCTAGTGACCAAACCTTACAACAAGACACCTTATGAACTATTACTTGGTAGACCACCTAGTGTAAGATTTATGAGACCTTTTGGGTGTTCTGTGACTATTCTTAATACTTTAGACCCCCTAGGCAAATTTAATAGGAAGGCTGATGAGGGGTTCTTGGTTGGATACTCTATAAATATCAAGAATTTTAGGGTATTTAACACTAGAACTAGGAAGGTAGAGGAGAACCTGCACATAAACTTTCTTGAAAATAAACCCAATGTTGCAGGGAGTGGTCCAGAATGGCTCTTTGATATTGATTCACTAATAAAATCTATGAATTATGAGCCAGTTACTGCAGGAAATCAAACTAATGGTGATGCAGGTATATAGACAAATGTTAATGCAGGGCAAGCTGGACAAGAGAAAGCATCTAATCATGAATACATACTGCTACCACTCATGCTTTCTAATTCTCCACTCTCTTCAAGTTCTCAGAGCATAGATGATAAGGATGCTAATGAGGTACCAGACAAAGGAGATGATGATGTAAGTCAAAGAAATGGTCAAGAAAAGGAAGGATGAGCTTCAAATAAAGAAGATGACCAGCATGTGCAAGATTTTAGAGCTGAATTGGATAATTTGCTTAATCAACAGAAAGAAGGTTATGCTAACAACACTAACAGAGATAGTACTGCTAGTCTATCTGTTAGTACTACTGGGCTAAGTATTAATACTGTCAGTGAAAATATTAATACAGGTAGTCCAAATATTAATACTACTAGTCCTATTCCTAATGATTCAAGTATGCAATCTTTGGAACACACTAGCATATTTGATGATGCCTATGATGATAGAGAAGTGGGTGCAGAGGCTGACCTTAACAACTTGGAAACTACCATGAATGTCAGTCCTATTCCCACAACCAGGATTCATAAGGATCATCCTAAAGACCAGATCATTGAAGACATAAATTCAACTACTCAAACAAGGAGGATGACCAAAATTTCTGAAGAACATGCTATGGCCAATTACATAAAAAAGCAAAGGAGAACAAATCATAAAGATTATCAAAATTGATTATTTTCCTATTTTCTCTTACAAATAGAACCCAAGAAGGTGATTCAAGTTTTGACAGATCCAAGCTGGATAGAAGCGATGCAAGAGGAGCTTCTTCAATTTAAACTTCAAAAGGTTTGGACTCTAGTGGATCTTCCTAAAGGCAAGAGGGCTATTGGAACTAAGTGGGTGTATAGAAACAAGAAAGATGAGAGAGGAAATTTAGTTAGAAACAAGGCAAGACTGGTTGCACAAGGTTATACCCAAGAAGAAGCATTGATTATGATGAGGTTTTTGCTCCTGTTGCTGGGATAGAAGCAATCAGGTTATTTTTGGCCTATGCATTATTTATGGGGTTTATTGTGTACCAGATGGATGTAAAGAGTGCCTTTTTATATGGTACTATTGAAGAGGAGGTGTATGTGTGCCAACCTCCTGGTTTTGAAGATCTACAGTTTCCTGACAAGGTTTACAAGGTAGAAAAAGCTTTATATGGTCTACATCAAGCTCCTAGAGCCTGGTATGAAACCTTGTCTACCAACTTAATTAAAAATGGA
>BQNB010014651.1:0-74693 GCA_026074375.1 Tanacetum coccineum | reverse complement strand
TATGACATTCGTTATCACTCGAGGAAGGCAAACATAGTGGCTGATGCATTGAGCCGTAAGGAACGGATTGAGACATTGCGGGTTCGAGCCTTAGTTATGACTATTGGCGTGGATCTTCCCAAACAAATACTAAAAGCTTAGATCGAAGCCCTGAAACCAGAGAATCTTGAGAATGAAGACGTATGTGGTATGATCAGAAATGATATACCCAAGGAAAAATTGGAACCACGCGCAGATGGAACTTTATGTTTAAACGGAAGGAGTTGGTTACCTTGCTATGGCAACTTAAGATCCGTGATCTTGCATGAATCCTACAAGTCATAGTATTCTATCCATCCCGATTCTGAAAAGATGTTCCAAGACATGAAAAAGCTATGTTGGTGGCCCAATATGAAAGCCGACATCGCCACGTATGTTAGCAAGTGCTTGACATGTGCAAAGGTCAAGGCCGAACATCAAAGGCCATCGAGACTGTTAGTACAACCAGCAATACCCGAGTGGAAGTGGGATAATATCACGATGGATTTTATCACCAAGCTTCCTAAGTCGTCACAAGGTTTTGACACCATCTGGGTGATTGTGGATCGACTCACAAAGTCTGCTCACTTCTTGCCAATAAGGGAAAATGATCCATTAGACAAGTTGGCAAGGTTGTACCTAAACAGGATAGTAGCAAGACACGGAATACATGTTTCAATCATCTGTGATCGTGATGGGAGGTTGACATCAAACTTCTGGAAATCATTTCAGAAAGCTTTGGGTACAGAACTAAGTATGAGCACCGCGTATCATCCGGAAACTGACGAACAGAGCGAGAGGACTATTCAAACTCTCGAGGACATACTACATGCTTGCGTGATCGATTTTGGAAAGGGCTGGGTTAAGCATTTGCCATTAGCCGAATTTTTGTATAACAATAATTATCACGCTAGCATAGAGGTCACACCTTATGAGGCACTTTGTGGCAGAAAATGTCAATCACTTGTGTGTTGGGCCGAAGTTGGAGAAGCTCAACTGGCTAGTCCGGAAATGATCCAAGAAACAACAGAAAAGATTATCCTGATCAAGCAGAGAATTCAAGCTGCTCAGGATCGACAAAAGAGCTATGTTGATTTGAAGTGAAAGCTGATGGAGTTCGAAGTTGAGGGTCGGGTCATGCTCAAGGTCTCACCTTGGAAAGGGGTTGTACGATTCGATAAGCGGGGTAAGTTGAACCCGAGATATGTTGGACCTTTCAAGGTTTTAGCTAAGGTTGGGAAGGTTGCCTACAGGCTGGAACTTCCTCAAGAGTTGAGCAGGGTTCACCATACTTTTCATGTGTCTAATTTGAAGAAATGTTACGCTGATGAACCATTAGTCATGCCGTTAGAAGGAATTCATGTTGACGATAAGCTCCAGTTTGTGGAAGAGCCCGTTGAAATCATGGAACGGGAGATCAAACGATTGAAGCGAAGCCGGATACCATTGGTTAAGGTTCGCTGGAACTCTAGGCGGGGCCCTGAGTTCACCTGGGAACGTGAGGATTCGTTCAAAAAGAAATACCCACATCTCTTCACAAACCGGGCTTCGTCATCTACTACAAGGTCTTAAGCTTTGAGGACAAAGCTCTTTTAACGGGTGGAGACTGTAACATTTCTCAATTTTAGGTCATTCTACGACATTTATTATTCGTCACTATTTATTTTGGTCTGACACGCGTTTACTTTTAATTTTACTTTTGAGCTAAATCGCGTAGACTAGAAATAACCATTTAATGTAAACGGTCATCAAATAAATTAAGGTCTACATCAACCAAGTAATAAATAATTATTAAGAAGATAATTATGTACTTTGCTCATTTTATTTTTATCGGTCACGTAAATGGCTTACGTTTCGCAATAAAATGCATCTAGACACACCACGAAAGTACCTAGACTTACCTAGACTCAAACCAATACCCATTTTAAAAGTCACTAACATAAAATTTAATCAAAACTTGTGTTAATGACACATGATTGCCTAGTATGGGCAAGTGAACCCACACCAAAATCGTCCTAAGTGATTTATGAGCTAGCAAAATCTCACAACAATCTTTACAAGTACTAGTACAACCATGGTTCAATAAATGCATGTCCTAATGACAAATTATCCATTGGGTAATGACCATTTTCTTCCTTGGATCCATTCTTAGCCGCGGTTAACAAGAAATGAGCACACAAACCATAAGATTTCTTCTACTAAGCAATATCTAGACAAACACATCACAATTAAGGATGGTACTTAGTGATTCAACCAAATACAAGGGGTAACAAACTAGAACTCTCAAAAACCACCATCTAGGGTTCGACTTGGTTTGCTTGGTAAACCAAGAAAGTTAACTAGCCTGTTATCCTATAAATAACATTCACTAGCTCACATAACGCATTTCCAAACTCTTATATTCTCTCTCAAAGCTAAAACAATTTCATTTACTCCCTAATCCATTCGGCATTCATAAAAACCGAACCATATTCGAACCCTATTCATTCTAGGAACACGAAGAAGCCTTTAAGATCGAATATAAGGTTATTAAGGGAAGTCACGAACTAAGGAAGTGGGTTTATAAGTTTTAGGGTTTAAGTTATACATGTTTGGGTGTATACGAGTCGAGTTACTTCCAACTCACGAATCAAGAACATAGGACCCTTTTGTAAGTCGAACTAACATCCGTTCATATCTGTTACTAACCCTTATGAATTTACTTAGTCGTAGATGGTCGCGGTAATTTTTGTTAAACACATAAGAGAACACGAACAACATGTTCGAGAGTGCACCATTCATTTCATGCACCCATATTGAACACTAATAAAGCCTTGTGTGGTGTGTACATGATCTAAAACATAGTTAATATACGGGGTTAAGACTTAACGCGCACTTAAGAACACTAGCTCGAAGACTTTGATGTTCGTTACTTCGTTTTGATGAAATGAATAAGTTCTATACATGATCAAACTTTAAAAACGTAACAACATAACTTGGAGTCACGTATAACGACATATCAAACGAATGCATGTAATAAATAACGATGTACAAACGTTAAATAATGCTAAACTAATGTGTCGAGACTAGAGATCATGTTGAACAAAGGGGCTAGGTTTGGGTCACTTTGGGCCCAACCACCTACTGTGGAGGCCCAACCGGCCCAACGAGCCTAGCGTAATAAGCCTACAACTTAAAATACATATTCGAGCTTATTTGTGGACTAGGAATGCTTATTTGATTTACTTGGGCCGTGCATTGTCCGTTGGAAACAAACCGAACACTTAATGGGCTTACTAGCCCATAACCGAGCCCATCCTTGAGCATAACTCACGAAAAGCTCAAGGCAGCTTTATGATGAACCATATAACCAAATAGGCTTAAAGGACCCAAATTATTAATGGACCTATATAAGGACCTAACCTAAACCTTCTAAATCCTTTCGGACTCTTAATGGGCCCAAACAGCCCATTAATGGAGGGCCTTCTGTGCTTATTTGGATAGCTTAACCGAAAGACAGATTTAATAAAGCCATAATAAGGGAAGGAAAATATGCTAGGGATGCTTGAGGACCTTTTTTTATTTCAAAGTCGTGTTAAGTTATTTGTGCTCAACAAGACCAAAAGCTCGAAAAAGCCAAAATAAACTCTCCCGAGCTTATTTTCAGCTTAACCAACTTAAACAAGCTTAATGAAGACAATTGTGCCTTTTTAAAACTAAATCGGACCTTTAAAACACTTATTGGACCTTAACGGGCCAAATAAGGCCCATTAAGTCAAAATAAGCTCGTTGAGCTTATTTATAAGCTAGGGCAGCTTATATGACTTATTTGGACTTAATGAAACATAATGTCACTTGTTAGGACTTAATTGGAGTTAAAATGCGATTTTTACTAATTGAGGGACTAAGAGTGTCAATTTACAAACTAAGGGGTCAAAACTATCATTTACTAAATTTAACAAGTCCAAGGACTGTTTCTGTCAATTCTAGAAACTTAGGGCTGTTTCAAACCTATAAGGACCTAAAGTGTAACTTTGTAAAGTTAAAGGACTAAAAGTGTAATTAATGAAACTTGGGGGTTTACAATGTAAATATGGTACAATTCATAACCCTAGGGGCTGTTTAGCAATTATAAGAAACTTGAGGATATTTGGTAATCGAAAGTGAACTTTATAAACACCTAACGATTCGAACGAATTATAATATATTCGGAGATCATTCGGTTTTGAACATCGGCTTAATAAATACAAATATTTATTAACAACACTTATACGTTTTCCAAGGGTCATCGTAAATTCAAATACAATATTCATGTGCACCACCACACAAGTGATAACAATATATATAAACTTATATAAACTTATAATCGGATCTAGTTTATACACTGAGTCGTTAGCCTAAAAATGTAGACTAAGACTGGCCGTATTTACTTAGGTATTTGACGGTGTGATTCATACTTGGATATTTATTATCATTTTCAGAGGACTATTCACTCAGGTGAGTTCATAGCCCCATGTTTTACTGTTATTTAAATGATTTACATCCTTGGGGTGAGAACATGCTTTGTTTTACAAATTGGACGCAAGTGTACATTTTATACTATGATTACGTGTTTGCCTAAGTAACTATAACCCATTATGTCCATCATCATGAACTGTTAATTGCATAGATGTAATTGGGAATTGCATTATGTGGGCGCGAATGTTATGAATAGATCTATTAGGGATTGACAATCCCCGTTCGGGTGACTAGCTATCACCGGGAACGAACGCATACCATGTCGAATTTTGGGGATTTTTGCAGGGTTTTTAACCATACCATCCACGACACTTGTTGGCAAATTTATTTGCATTCATATACGTCGAGCCTCGGTGTCATGAGCTTAGGAAAACGTAATTACTTTTTATGATGTTTGCATTTGTTGCTTAATCATACACTTGGAAATCTTGCGGTCCTACAATTGATTTACATAAACCTATGAATTCACCAACTTTATGTTGATGTTTTAAGCATGTTTTTCAGGTCAATAAGGCACGAGGTTCCTATGATACATTGGGAGTCAATAATTGAAGAAGTCAACAATTACAGAGTTGGGGTCGTATTACATTTTGGGGACAATGTTATAAACAAAATCTTTAATATTCTAATGTTTAACAATTTAAGCCACGTGCTTATTAATCAAACAATATTTTGTTAATCCAATGTATCTTTTTCAAACGACACGTTTAGTAGTCGTTCTCAGATCTTGTGCTATTGATCAATAAATTAACGCCCTCGGATATTCAACATTCCACTGCATACTCAGATTTGAGGGTGTTGACTTTCTCTTATGAATATGTTGTAGTAATCTTTGATTTTAGGCTCGAGCTTGTTCCTTTATCTTTACTTGTAAGTGGAGATGTGATTTTGAGCACTGTGAGATCATCAACCACACATAATCTTGTTTCGCCATCTTATGACTTTGTCATCTTGTGATCTTGTGACTTCTAGACCGACATGCTCATACCATTCTTGATTTGTTGACATGGAAAGCTTTAATGTTGCATCTTTCTTGAAATTCTTTAACTTTAACACCTCGTCACTTCGAGAAAGACGTTCAGTATCAGAGTGACGGAAACTTCTTTGAAATTTTTTGACTTTAATACTTCGTCACTTCAAGAAAGACGTACGGTATCAGAGTAGCGGAAGCCTTGAAACATGTACTTGATCTTTCATGATGTATTTATGTTTTGTCGGTCGGGTATGAGCATGTGGTTATGAATCTTGTGAGCCAGCTGGAATCAGGTACCTTCACCACTATCTTTACGTATCCTGCATTTAAATAGTTAGCAATAAATCTGGGGGACGAATATGGCTTTGTCATTCGCCCGTGTTTGGTTGGAGTAACCTTTGAATCTGTGTGGATCGACCTGTGATCAGGTAGATTCAATTTAAGAAGAATCTCCTTGACAGGATTTCCTGCTGAAGTATAGAATCTTTCTAACACATATGTATTAGATTCATCAAACTCAGCATGTTCTCATTACCAGAACGTCTCAAACGCAGACAACACGATAAGAGTGAACCAGTGAGTTACTGTCTCGCCGATTGAAATAGAAAAATCAATTTGAAAATCACTTGACGTGTCACTTGCTAAAGTGGTTTTGTGACACATCGAGAGTGTTGATCATTTCAAAAATTCATCATCAATCGTCAATTCATAACCTGGAACAAGTTTGATTCTTATAGAATCGCACCATCATTTCTTTCCAGTTGTCACAAGTTTGATTCGTATAGAATCGCACAAGTCACCTACCATGAGCTTGTTTGATGTTGGCTCAAGCAGGATTTCCATCTTCACTGTGAATGAAATCACTCGGATGTTCTGGCAAAATCACAAGGATAATGCGTAGGACTCTTAATATATATCTTGTAATTCACATTG
Source organism: Tanacetum coccineum (assembly GCA_026074375.1). NCBI lineage: Eukaryota > Viridiplantae > Streptophyta > Magnoliopsida > Asterales > Asteraceae > Tanacetum > Tanacetum coccineum. The sequence goes on along the minus strand of BQNB010014651.1, from coordinate 68,272 downwards.
TGTGACTTAGTAAGCAGAATTTGACAAGTGTCCTAATGAGATTTATGGATGATCTCTTTTGGCTCTAGACTTAATAGTGCACTTTGATTTTAGTGATCGGAGGCTGGAGCAGACTGCCATTCACCTTTTCCAATATCAACTAACTGCGGAGTGAGAAATCGATAGAAAATAGATGGTACGCTCCGTGAGAAATGAAACAAGAGAGTCTTTTAGAAAGAACCTTGGAGTGGCTAAGGCGGGTTGTGCATTAGCATCACTGTGGTCCATGACATCTCAATGTCAGACAACAACCTTAGTGTTTTCGACAGTTTAGGTATTTGACCTGTTTCTGCCTAATGTAAGGAGGAGCTTCTTTCTTTACAACCGCTTTATCCTTACATTTCTTTTCCATTCTTTAACCCCTTCATTCTTACCGACACTTTCATAAACTAACACCTTGTTGTGTTTGTTTCCAGTGTTAGCTCCATCTCAGTTGGCATTATTACCCCTTTCTCACTTTTTTCTTCCATTTTATCAACCCTAAGGACTTCTACACTAACTAGTGGATATCCCTAGGTAGATCCCTCCGGTTCTGGCTAGATCATGGGATTTGAATACATATGCCTAACCACCTTATAACTCCATAAATTTTAATGAACATGTGCCGTCTTTTGGTATTCCATCACAATCCATCAAACCCATTGAAAATCATATCAAAGTGTTTGATATAAAATATCACAAAGATTACACTTTAAGATTTCATTATCACTATAAGCACCCTTAGACATTTGCACGATATCGTATTACATAGCTTAAGTGTGAGTGACTGAGTCTATTTACATGATCACAATTCTGATAATCTACACGTTTAGATTCAGTTAACATATTTTCTCTTTCTCCCTTATCCAAATGTTAATCCCTTGAATTTTGATATCAATTGATTTAAACGTCCGGGACAAAAATGTTACAAGAATAACTTAAAGAACATTTTAATGCTCCCCCTCAAATTATGAGGGAAATGATATAGTGTTGAGTACGATATTTTGAAAGATTTTGAATTTTGTGAAAAATTCTGAAAATCAATGTACTCGAACACACTACATAAGCCTAATCTTTTACTACTTAATTGTTACATATTCACATGTTTTATTCATATATGGAAGATTTGACCTGAATGATGAGAACATCATATGATGAAATCATATGGTCCTTTGTAGCAGCCATAGGTCTCCTTCGTACAATCTCCCACCAACAAACTTTTCTAAGCTCCTCGTTAACATTCTTTCTTTCAAGAAGTTGTTAATCTGATCTTTCTAGTCCAAGGCACACTTCGGCACTAGCTTCAACTTCTTTCCAATATGAAAGGTCTTTTGCTTCAAACTTCAATTATGAAACAGATTCCAGATACATATGTACTTGAGCTTTGTGGTTGGTGATGTCGGTGTTTGCCGTTGTCTTACTTCCTTAAACCACAATCCTTTCTTGATGAGATCAAAACTTTCTTGGAAGTCCGCAAGCAAGCAGTCCTTGATGAATAAAGCCCCATATAACCGAATACACAAATAGCCCTTTTCAAGAACTTGATACCGCAACAGCAAAGTTAATTAATCCCGATGAGCGCATTCTCTCTTCCAGATAGTTTTTATATAAGTTTTAACATAAAATATACACCAAAGTCAACTAAGTCCCGAATGTCACAATATTCCTCAAAATAGTCGAAATGATAGCACCCTAAGACAACTAAGTCCCAAATGTACTCATTGCTTTCTGCAAATACTGACTGACTATAGAAAATCATCATACCTACGTGTACCTCTTTATCAAATATTACTACTAACTTTTTAAAGAAAAAGCTTAGGTAATTTACCGTTTGAGGAAGCTATTAATTGAATCAGAAAGAAACTATACTCACGTTAAATAAGTATTACTACCTAACATTTTCCCCATGGGGACTCAATGATGCATACGTGTTAATGACAGAGATGTCTCTTTCCACCATGCGATTGAAATAGTGCAACCCGAAAGATTCAAAACGGCAAAATCAAAAGAAGCTAACCTCAAAAGACAAAAGAAGCTAACCTCAAAAGAAGGCCAAGGACACTATCAAGTATACATCTACTCCTTCCCCTTGCTGGTTTTGACACGTCAGAATCAGCAAAACCTTATACGCATACATATTCGAGATCGTGTTTGAAGAATTAATAAGCTTAAATCTAGTCTGTGAGAATCAATTTCAAGGCTTTTAAAACTATGAAAGTATTTCCAATCAATTCCTAATCTTTTACAAATTATGAAGGTGTTGGCAATAGTTTATACGAATTTAGTTTTAAGGCAATATACTCCACAATCTTATATGAAATAAGTCCCTAAAGTTTGAAACAAATGACATCTAAAGCTCTTGTAGTTAATATAAATTAACCCCCCTTGAAATTATTATCCATCATTATTCAAGACTTTATCCGTTTATTCCATGACTTATTTTAAAAGGCTGTTTTAAAAGATTATTTGATGATGATTTATCCCCCTCAAATAATGACCCGTTTTCTATTTAAAGAGCTGTTGTCATTGTTTGAGTGGTCAAATTGTCTTTGAAAAATCTTTTTGTGATTACTAAAAACACTGATTCATTATGAAGAAAACTTTTTACCAAAAAATAAGATTTCTCTTATTTTAACACATAAGCGCACTGACACGTACACTTATGGTAATATAGAAAGCACGGGTTGTGATGCAAGGTAATCACAAGCCTTTGCACGGTCATAACGTAGACCATGCCCGAGAATAAATTCCCGTTGAGAGGTCAAGTTTCCTTTTTGGCGGAATACTTGCCTTTAAAATGATGACCGGGTTGCTATCTGAAATAATAGCAAGCCATTTGGCATGTTTTGAAAACATTTGAACTTCTGCTCGAACTTCATTTACAGCCTCGTATCATTATTGAATGACATTTCTAAGACCGTAAATGTTATTGATTTTCAGAAGACATGCCATTTTTACCTCTTTTTATATTTTCTTATTTTTTAATTTTTTCTTTGGTTTTTTAAAATTTTATATTTTTGTATTTTGTTTTTATAAAAATTTGAAAAATGAAAAATCTTTTTGGTTTTGATGGTTTTAAAATATATACATATGATACAGGATATATGATAGGAACCACTAATATCATCAACTTCATACTGCCAATTGTTTCATGAGTCTCCGGCGTAAAACTACGCATTCCAGCTTTAATCCAGATTCAATTCTATATTGCCAAGATCTTTAGTGAAGATTGTCTGCGCAGTTTGATACTCCCGTATTGACAAAGTAAAGTTCAATCACCCCATTCTCAACATGCTCCTTGATAAAGTGAAATCTGATGTCTATATGCTTGGATCTGGAATGTTGAACGTTGTTGCATTATAAGGCAATAACGCTTTTGTTATCACAGTACATTGGAATTTTATTGAATCCAAAGCCATAGTCGGTAAGCTGTGATCGCATCCAAATGATTTAAACACAACAGCCGGACAAAGCAATATATTCAGCTTCCGTACTGGATATCGCAGCGCTTTTCTGCCTTTTAGATGACCAGCTAACAAGTCTATTACCTAAAAGTTGCATACTACCAGAAGTGCTACGGCGTGTATCTTGACAACCAGCATGATCCGCATCTGCAAATGCTGTTAGAGCAATCGAAGAATCCTTTGGATACCATAGACCCCGATGTACGGTTCCTTTTCGGTAGGCCGAGCCTGATACCGGGCACACATGCCTATAGCAAATTGTAGGTCAGGTCTACTGGCTGTAAGATAAAGGAGGGTGCCGATCATACCACGATAGTGTGACGGATCTACGCTTTCCCCTTCCTTTATCCTCATCCTATTTTGGAATTTCGTCCACCATTGGGAGTATCCACTGGGTCACAAGAGTCAAAACCGTATTTCTTTAAAGATTCAAGGGCATATTTTGACTGGTTAATAAAGATGCCTCTAGGACTTTAAGAAATCTGTAATCCCAGAAAAATGAGGATTTTGCCCATCATTGACATCTTAAATTTTGAACACATGATTTTAGAAAATAGATCACAAAGTTCAGGTGTAGATGCAACGAAGATAATATCATCGACATAAATTTGTACCAGAAGTAATTCCTTGCCTTCTCTACGGATGAACAATGTAGGATCCACTGAGCCTTTGGAGAAGTCATGGTAAATCAAGAACCAAGACAACAAATCATACCACGCGTGTGGAGTCATGTTTTCAACCCATAATAGAGCTTTCTTTAGCTTAAACACGTAATTGGGGTTATCTATATCCATGAACCCATCCGGCTCGGCTAACATAACCTCTTCCCCGCAGATTACCATTCAGAAACGCAGTCTTCACATCCATTTGGTAATAACGACCATGTTCATATGAGCAGCAAACGTGAGAAAAATCCTTATAGCCTCTAATCTCGCAACCAGAGCAAAAGACTCTTCAAAATCGATTCCCTCCTCTTGACGTAACACCGGCACTATCGACTTTGTTCTTCAGAAATTCCTCACCAGTTCTTCCTAGTTTTACTTTGTAGATCGCATTCAAAGTCATTACCATAACTTTGTCTGGTCGTGGAAACGAGCTCCCATACTACAAGTCGATAGAACATCAATAATTCTTCCTTGGCATTGCTTTTCAATCCAACAGCTTGAGTCAAGCATCTTATACGATATTAGGTACAACAGCCAGTGAGGAAAGCACGTAGTAACAGAAAAGAGCTTGCTCATGTAATTGCAGCCGAGTGGAAACTGGTCTAGCGAGTTCATCGATTATGTTTTCAAGTGGATGATCCTTAGTCCATTTGCTATTGTGTTCAGAAATTTGGTGATCAGGGTGCACAATTGTATGAATAGAATCCGATGATGAAGATTGATCAGAGGGGATTTCTGGAATTGGAACACCAAAGTACGGATCATTACCCATATGTGCAACTTCAATATCATGATTATCTTCTTCACACATTCGAATTATCGGGAGGTTCGTTCGGGTGTTGTTTGAGAATTACTTAGGGATGGTGCATCTTGGTCAACTGTAGTTGATGAAGGTGAACCGGTTGAGTCAGCAAGAACTGGAGCAATTACTTCATTAATTGGAACAACAACTTCAGGAGCTGGATGATCAACACTAGGTGAAGGATTGAGAAATTCATCGAACAACGGTTGAAACAGCATATCCCAGTCAGTTTGCGAAGGTGGTACAAACGGTGTTGAAGGATGAGGGTTTGGCACGAGTCCTGAACTGATTGTTGCAGGAGTCATTTCATGAAGTAACGGGCTTGAACCTTGCTGTGTTCCCGCAAGCAATCGCAGTCAGCTCATCAAAGTCAACATGAATGGTTTCAACTATTCGTCTGGTACGTCTGTTGTAAATCCGGAATGCTTTCTTCGTGGGTGCATAACCAATGAAAATACCTATATCGGCCTTCGGTTGTAACTTGCCCAAGTTCTCGCTATCATTCGTTGGGTAGCAGAGTGCACCAAACACATGAAGATACGATAGGTCGGGAGGTTTGTTGTGCAGAAGCTCGTATGGTGTTTTACCATGTCGATGGCGTATCATGGAACGATTTTGGGTATAACAGGCTGTAGCAACCGCTTCGGCCCATAGAAATAAAGGAGCATTTGTGCATAAATTAACAATAGCGCGGGCTGCTTAATTAGCGTAAACGATTTCGTCGTTTCAACAACAGAATCAGACCGTTTTGCTGTGGAGAGCGGGCAACAATGGTTTCATGAGAGATGCCAACCTTCCACATAATATTCACAGCAATGTCTGATTAACAAAACTCAGTTTCCATTATTGTTCTGATGCGTCGAGAAACGGTTTCCTTAAGTCGTAAGTTGGATCATCTCAAAAAATTGATAATAAAAGCTGGAGCTCATCATTGATCGCAAGCATTTTACCCATGTAAATCGAGAGTAATCGTCGACAATAACAAGGATGTACTTCTTTCATTGACATCTACGCACAACAGGTAGCATTGGGTCCAACTACAGATCCTTGTGCAATACAGATAGAGTTTATTCTTTGATTGGTGTTCCTCAGATTAGGTTTGTGGGGTTCTTCGGCTCTTAAGCCTACAGCACATAAAGAACCCAAATGGTCCTTTTCAAACTTGAGCTTAGGGAGACCTCGAACAAGACATTGTCTGGCAAGATGATTAATAGCTCCAAAGTTCACATATAGAGACGATCGAATGCCATCAACAAGACTTGGTTTTAAAACCAATACTTGGAACAAGAGACATGATAGGAGAGGAACGCCATCCTATTCCCCAAGAAGAAGAGTGGTATAAAGATTGTCCCTCGAGATCCAGTTTTTTTTAATTTTATAAAAATTCAACACTTCTAGAATTCGATTAGCAGGTGTGTACGAAACACAACTTCGAGGATGGAATACAAAATTTCACCATAGAGCATAGATTATGCCTAAAAAGTCCTTCAACGTAATTAAACCCTTGAAATTGGAGAACTTTCCCAATCTGATAGTCTTCATAACCCATAATCTTTGCAACATGATCATTACCGAATTTGACTGTACCCAAGAATTTGCTGACGAAGTTGGTGAGCTGAGAGCGATCTCCGGTCATATGCTTGGAGCAGTCGGAGTCCAAATATCAGAGGACAATTTGGACGATCTGTATTCATCAAGAGAGGAAGATAGAACATTGGAAACTATGGATCCCCGGGATTGACTGGGGAAGGTGTTTGCTAAATGCTGTTGATTAGATAAGTTTAATCATTGGGAAAAGTTGTTGATTAAGGTTGTTTAAATTAGCAGCTGAGATGTTAGAATTACAGATTTAATACCTTTATAATTAGTTAACAGGAATACTAGTTTTAACCTCCTAGGTTTCCTTGAGAAACCAATGTGACGACAGGTTAGTGTTTATTATCTAGAGCATGATGATTTCCTAAGGGGCACTTCAGTATTATGTAATCTAGTTAAAGAGTGCACGCAATTTCCTACTATAGTGAAGGTCGACCATTAGGTCTCTCCAGATATATCCGAATATAGAGTAAACAACCTTTCCTTTATATAACACACTACGAGGGGCTAAGACCTAGTTACAACTTGGAGTGGAATCGATCCTTTTCTTGTTTCCAACAGGAGTTGTGTCGTGAAGGGAGAAAGTCGCAGGATTCGAAACCCATGGCCAGGCCCCGCGCCTTTTTTTTAAAAAATTTTTTTTTCTTTTGAAAAGGTTAAAAAGCTAAGAAAAATAAGCACTTTAATTAAGACACTTTTTAACAAAACTTAATAATAAGCTAGAAATAAGCATAAGAAAAGGGGACAAATTTGGTTCTTTAAAACTTGACATTTACCCTAACTGTTTAGACTTAAAAAAGCATTAATAAGCTATCCTAAAAGACTTAATAAGCTAGAAATAAGTTCTTAACCTAAACCTAAAAGTTGCAACATCTAGAAATAAGCAATGCAACTCACATTAAAAACAACTTAATAAAGCAAACAGAAAGTAACAGTTTTAGCTCAAGACTTTTTAACTAAATTTGGAAATTGTTTGGCTATTTAAGACATAATAAGCTAATAGGAAACAAATAAGATGAAAACAGATAGTAAGACAAGACTCTAAAATAAGCATAAAGGAAAGAAAATAAGCAAAGAAAATAAGCTGAAATACTCTAAAAAGCTAAAAAGACAGCAGACTAAAATACTCAGATTTTAAATGAAAAATGGCCAACTTTAAGCTTAATTTTCAGACCTAATAAGCACATGAAATAAGTTGTAAACTGAAAACAGATGAAGTTTAGCTTCCAAATAACACATAAAAACAAAATTTAAGAAAATTAGCTTAGAAATAAGCTAGAAAAAGAAAACTTAAAACTGACAAACTAAAACTATTTTGCTTTTGTTTTAAAGGCAACATGCAAGAACTAATTTAAGCCTAATTGAAAAAAAAAGCTAAACAGATCAAAGCTGTACACTTAATGAGCTATGCCAATAATTTAGACCTTAAATCAAGCTTAATCTAATCTAATTTTACTACTGAAAACTGGCTTATGGACTTGGAAAAACAGACTTAAGAACTATGATAGATTTTACTACAAACTTTATTGACAAATCCACTCTTAACCAAAGACTTTTTTACTGCATTTTGAGACTCCAACAAGTATGAAAATAACATAGAATTGATGCTAACCAAGATCTTAATCAAATAAGCTGTTATATCAAGCAAGAGACCCACAGATCCCAACCATGATGAGTTTAAACCTTAAACTAGAATTTTAGACTTTAAAAACTTATATAAGCTAACTTAAAAGCTTAAATAAGGCCTAACAAATTGACTTAAAAGGTAAAGAGCTACTCAAGTAGTATTAACTCATGTTAATACTGCTTGTGCCAAACACCCTTAAGAAGCTTGAAAACCATATTAAGCTTTTAACAGTTTGATATAAGCTATAAAAAGCTAAAACAGATTGAGATAATTTACAAAGAGATAAAACAGATTAAGACAAGTGATATTTAAAGACAATTAAGCTCAAAATTTAGGAAAATAAGCACTGTAGAATAAGCTATACTAATAGGAAGATTTGATTGAAACAAAGACAAAATTTAAGCAAACTCGGTCTAAACTCTAATAAAGCTATAACCTAAACTAATTAAAGCAACAATAAGGCAGACTAAGCACAGTTAAGCAACAAAAATAAGCAGATAAGTAGGCTATTAAGCTAAACTAGATAATAAGCTAAAAGGTGAAAAATGATGAGTACCTTTGTCCTAGCTAAACAGGGACTAAATGCTCTTAGAGAGCTTTTCTACAAGCTTTAGCTTATGAAAATAAGCTAGTAAAGTCCAATAAGCCCATCCTTTTTTGGCTTGCTAGTATTGTCCATAAGCCCATCCCAATCCGGCTTATCATCCAAATAAGCTGAGGTAATTTTAGGGTGAATCTAATGTATTAAAAACTCAATAAGTAAAAGCTTTGAAGAATCTTAAACTGATTGAGAGTAAAACAGAAAGAGTGAAAGCTTATGAGCTTATTAAGTATGATCCAAAAGCATTTTGAACAATATTGTAAAACAAATTTGAAAACAGAAATTGAAATAAACTAGAATTTTATTAAAAACTAAAAGAGTTACAGAGTTTGAAAATGAAATTACCAAAAATTAAATGACAATAAAAAAGTAAAACTACACTACTCCTAAATCTAACACCCTTTACAAAGAGAATTCCTAATCTATTTATAGAGGAGCCAAGGGGCTTGGGTGTGCTTCTTGTGTTTGTTGTGTGAGAGGCTTGAGAGCTCTTAATCTTGGCCTTCCATTCCAAACCGCCACAAATCCAATGATCTGAGCCCTTGATTTGTGTGTACGTCACATCCACCAATAGAGTATCCACGGATTGCCAACATGGACTGACAAGTCAGGAGTCACACACGCTTTCCATATGTCCTTCTAGAAGAGGGTGAATGGGATTTAACCCTGCGTAATTATTTATGGTGAAAGGAGGGAAATGGGAGAGATAAACTGTGAATTGACCATGCTTATACTTTTGACTTGGGCTTTGGCCGGGGAAGGAATGGGCTTTGACTTGGGCCAAGTTAGTTTTAAATGGATTTGGATCTTGGACTTTTAATAAATGGGTTTAGGCTAAGGTTTTATATGTATAAATCTTAACGGGCTGACCCGGCCTATTAAATGGGTACGGGTTGGTCTATTTGAAGATGTATACGCCTTCGGCCTCGATTTCTTGCACTCTTTCCATTCCCGTGCTCGGTTTTGTCCGTTTTGGCTTCATTTTTGTCCTTTTTAATGAATATCCGTACCTATAATACATAATTCACAAAATACACATATACAATGCATTTTTATGTTATTTTTGTTCATTATTGGTCTTTTTAGCTTATTTTGTTAGGTAAAAGGTATGTGTATTTAAGCACATACCAAAATCCTCCATACTAAGCCATTGCCATGTCCTCACGCAATGTTATCATTTCACGCTTAGAAAACCAAAGATTCCACCCCCTCGACTAATAACCTTGAAAAGTAGCAAAGTGTTCATCAAGGGGAATTATGAAATCAATAGCTTTAAAAATGCCCCGTTTGACCAATTATATATAATTTTTTGTATTTTTCTCAGGTGACGGAATGTTGACTTTCATTATTTGATAATATCTTTAAGGATCACGGAACAAGAAACATGTTAAAATAATGTTCAAAAGGATAAATTCATCGTCCTTGATTTTTCATCCACCCCAAACCAAGCTTAAAAACGAAATCATTGTTAAATACAAGTTAAGATGCTAACACTACTCATAAATGCTAATTGTGTATGCATAGCTACTTTCCTCTCCCTTATTCCTAAGTCCTCTAAAGATTTTATTATTATTGGTGACAAATAAATTAAATTCTTATTTATATAAAGTAAACCCGGTTTTGACCATAATTAGTTTGAAATCCTTTCCTAAAGAGATGATATGGTGAGAAAAAGGTCCACATTAAGGTTTTAATTTCACATGATTTGGGGGTTATCCTATTTAGATACCTCCGGAGTCGAAATTTGGCTTTATTATTATTATTATTGCAACATTATTAAACCTCAGTCAATAAACAACTGACACATCGGTATGCGAGCCGACCATGGTCTAGGAGTCTTATTTCGACCTCGGTGATCCTCGACCTTTTTGAAGGCTACAACATCGGTTGTGAGCCGATGCAGCAAACTTTTATTAGTCTTAGATTACTATGTGCCTTATTTAGAAGACTGCCACATCGGTTGTGAGCCGGCAAGAGGCAGTAAACTTTTATCAGCCCAAAAGATGGTTTTTGATTGACTGGTTGTGAATTGTTGATCTGATTAACGTTTTACAAACTATGAAGACGGTATATTGTGAAACTTATGTTGAAAGTAGAGAGTCGGGAGATGAGTTGTATATGAGATTGAATAAGTTGACGGAGGTAATTGGTGAGATGGCCAACAAAAGCAAGATGATCAAGAGTGCGTTACACGCAGTCAAACGCACTTCATTTGGCATGTCTTTCAGTCTTGTTGCAAGTACGATGACGCTTAATCAAACATTAGGTAAGTATGGCAAGTCTTTTGACCAATTTAAAACATCAGTAACAAATTGCTCCATTCATCAGGAAGAGGTTTTAGAAACTGGCGTTAGACTTGAAATTGCTCCAATGGCATCTTGTAGATGTTCATATCATTGAGTAACAGAGTGAACCTCAAGTAGTACTCATGTAACGACTCTCCTTTCTTGTAAGTGAACTTATCGAATTCATCATACAGCTTACATTCTCGTTCTTGTTTTGTTAATGACGTTCCTTGCATTAGCAGTTTAATCTTCTCCCAAAGATCTTTTGCAACACGATGTTGACTCACAAGAGCATAGATTTCAGTTGGAAGGCCTTGGAGAATGATGTTTATTGCTTTGATGTCACAATCAGCTTGAATGGCTTCAGCGGGAGTCAGTTCAATATATTCCTTAAGCCTTGTTACTCCATCCTCAGTGATTGAAGGCCAAACGAGTGGTCCTTTTTCAACAGAGGCAAGAATCATTCTTCCATGAGGTCTATTCAACATATACAGTTCCATTCGATTTCTTCCAAGAACTCATACAAGTGTTTTTAAGCATATGGTGTTTGTTGTCTCCACCTGATAGAAGTGACTTATCGGTAAGAGCGTCGTCATTGAGGTATCAAAAAGATTACGAAATTGATCGATCGGTGGTAAAAAGAACTTTGTGTTTGGTTAGTGATTGTTGAGATCTTGAAAAAAAGTCTTGAAACTACACGGATTTTACAATTCTTGACCAAAACTGGGCAAAAAAAAAAAAAAAAAAAATACAAGTGTTTGTTTTACTGAGATTTTACAAGTCAAAGAAATAAACCGTATAGTTTAGAAATGAGTTGGTAGGTTTTAATTGGAAAATGACTAGTTCGGATCTCAAACAACTTGATTAGTTTGGTTTTCAATGGGTTAAAACTCGTTCGGTTCTCAAATGACAAAACTCGTTCGGTTAACAAATGAAAACAACTAGTTCGGCCACACTAGTTCGGTTGTTTCTGGTTCGGATTTCAAAGAGGAAAATTAGTTTGGCTCACTTAATCGGTTAACACGTTTGACTAATTCGTTCGGTTAACTCGTTCGACTCCAAGACACTAAAACTAATCGGCTCTGCTTTGTTCAGGTTAACACGTTCCGGTTGTCTATTAGATTCCCACGGAGTAAAACCTCGTTGGGTTCTAGTTACGATTAAGCCTAGTTCAGTTTCTCTTTATAGCTTACTCGTTCGGATGACCTTGTTCGGTAGTACTCGATTCGTTCCAACCTGACAACACACTATGATCTGTTTAAATCTACTACTAACCCAAAATTTCAAAACTCAAAAAGACACATTTTTCAATGGTTTTTAGCAAAAATTCTTGTATAACTAGTGATACTAACCCTATAGAAACAATAAAAATGAAAACTTTAAGGTTTTTACGCCAAAAAATTTTGAGTCAAAAATTTGTTCTTTATAAACATTTTGAACACAAATCACAAGACAAACACAAAAACTAAACACACCACTCCATGGCTCTTGATTACCAATTTGACAGAAACATGAAATCTAAAGATCTACAATAACAAGAGAAAGAGATGTGGGTTTTGATGGATGGAATGGATGAATTGTATTATGTGTGTGAAATGGAAAATGAAACAACCAACCCCCACTCCAAGGCTAGGACAGGCTTAATTATACGTACATATGACCGGCCCATAGGCCTCTGAGGGGATTCCCATGGGCCTTGGGCAGGACTAGATTACTAACCTAATCATAACACTAACTACTAGCTAAGACAATTACAACTTGGAAGTGATCGACACATTTGGTGTTTCTAAAGTCTATTTCATGCATTGCCATGATATTAAATCTACTTACAGGAATTGACAACCTCTTATTGTTACTTCCAATTCCAAGCGTTGTTCCAGCTATAATCAATATATGTAGCTACCAAATCAAAAGGTGAATCCTTATGGATACCAAAGGCCCAATTTAGGATGACCATTTTAAGTACCTAAAAAATCCTTTTTACAGCATTAAGATGTGAAACCTTTGTGGGGTTAGACTTGGACTGGCACAGGCACACAGACTGCATACAAAAATATCAAGTCTAGAAGAAGTAAGATACATCAATGCATTAATCATTGATCTATATACATAACCTCCACTTCTTCACCATCATCAATCCTTGAGCAAAAGCAATTATGAGTTTCCATAGGTTGTGGCTAGATGTTATGAAATGCAGTAAAACAAAGTCTTAGTTAATCTATCCTCACTGAAACCCATTGTTATTAACAAACTAATATGACAAGGTTTCATACCAAGCTCTAGGACTTTATGCAGTCCCATAAAGTTCCTTTTTTCTACTTTGTAATACTCTGTCATTGAAGTCTGGAGCTTCAAAACCAAGTGGTTGACAAACATAGACAACAGCTTTAATCTTACCATAAAAGAAAAGCACTCTTGAGCATCCATCTTGTACACCACAAAGATCTTTAAATAAGGCATACGCTAAAAATAGCCTAATTGCTTCGAGATTCTGCAACAAGGGTCAAAGACAGTCATCATAGTCAATCCCTTCTTCTTGTGTGTACCCTTGAGCAACCAATCTTGCTTTATTTTTAATCATAATTCCTCTTTCATCCTTTTTATTCCTGAAGACCCATTTAGTTCCTATGGCTCTTTTTCCATTTGGTAATTCCACCAAAGTCTAAACTTCTTTTAACTTGAATTGTAGAAGCTCTTCCTGCATAGCCTCTATCCAGCTTGGATCCTTCAAAGCATGAATTACCTTTTTGGGTTCTTCCTGTGATAAAAAGCAAGCAAACAAGCAATTTTGAAAGTCTTTATGGTTTATTCTTTAGTGACTTGAACTAAACAAACCATGTTCTCCTAAATTCTTTATCTTCTTGTTTGAGGTGCTGAATTCAAGTCTCCAATAATTTGTTCAACTGGATGATCTTTGTGTACTCTTGTAGTTGGAATAGGACTGACAGGCATAAATGCATCCAAATTGTTCATGTCAGCCTCTGCACCAACATCTTCATCATCATCATCTCGAGATATTAATGAATCTGAATAAACAATATCTTCCAATTCAGGCATATTTAGATCATCTAGAAGTTCAATGCTTGTTTTTGCACCAACAGCATTAACTTCATTTGTGCTAGCAGCATTAACACGGGATTCGTGCTCTCGTTTTTTAGCTTAATTTCATAATTTTTAGGTTTTTCTTAATCGTTTTTGTTTGTTATTGTTTAGCTTAGCTTTCTACTCTCTCAAATCTTCAATCTCATTCAAACTCCAATTTTCCGACTGTATCAATTTTCCAGCACAGCCTCGTTGGGGATAAACGATCCGGGAACATTCTATACTGCTCCTGGTTTTATTGATCATTGTTGTTTTTTTTAAATTAGATTATATATATATTTATATATTTTATTACCATTAGACTGATTTCCTTCAACAACTGGCTTATAATTCATTGACTTTGTTAGTGCATCAATATCAAAAAGCCAATTTGGTCCACTTCCGACAATATTAGGTGTATTCTCACTAAACTGAACATGTAGGTTCTCTTCAACTATCCTAGTTCTACTTTTGAATACTCTAAATGCTTTACTATTGATTGAGTACCCAACAAAGAATCATTCATCAGTCTTACCATCAAACTTGCCTAAGTGATCTATGGTATTGAGAATTGTAACAAGACACCCAAATGGTCTCATAAATCCTAAAGCTGGTTTTCTACCAAGAAAGAGTTCATAAGGGGTCTTGTTATGAGGCTTAGTTACTAATACGCTATTTTAAAATCAGAGTGATCAATATTTATATAACAGACCGATATAAGGTAAATAGTAAGACGTCATATGATAGACGTAAGAGAACGAAATCATAGTCTAGTATTAAATACTCATTATCCATGTAATAGTAGTAGGGATGCAAAAGAGAGCATATAAGTTACCTGGGAGCAAGCGCGCACGGATATCGGATAAAACAAGGAAAGACTCTATATTTTGAAAAACATGGTCATAGTCTAGGTTTTGAAAACGACCTAGTTCTCTATGACTTCAGCTCTGATACCATCTGTAACACCCCCAAAAATCAGGACAACGCAGCGGAATGGTAACATTGGGGTGCTACTTCAGGGCACAAAACACAAGTCACGGAAAACGACCTCAAAAGAGACGTTTAAATAAATTTCACATTCGTTATATTAAAATCAGAGTTTACAAATTATTTAATGGTACTCAAATTATTAAGCGTTCAAAAATATATCCGCGCGACTCGAATGCTCCCAATGCTCCACTAGCAAATAATAACCTGAGAAAAACATGCAAAAACGGTCAACATAAAGTTGGTGAATTCATAGGTTTAAGTAAAAGCAGTGTTGAAATAATTTAAGAAATGTCTTTGTAAGAAAAGTAGCGTTACAGTATTTCAAAGTGTTATTTCCGAAATCCAAGTAGTGATTCAGTAAATCAAGTAATGTTTAGTAGTGGACCACAAGATCGAAGTAATGGTGGACTAAGTACGTATTCCGAAGTCCAAAACAAGTAATAGCAGACTATGTACGTATTCCATAGTCCAAAATAGGTAAGGTAGACAAGAGAAACACATTCATCATGTCCAACACTTTGTATTATTGCACTAAGCTCATGACCCCGAAGCCTTAACTAGTTTGTGCCCCAAATGTATAGGATGCTTGCCAACAACCTAAAAGTATTCTCAATGTTAAATGCACCATGGTCAACTTGTGACCAGAAATTCCAGGTGGGGATTGTCAGTCCCGATAGATCTATCCACAACACTCGCGCTCACTACAATAGCAATTGACGGTTCATGATATAGTAGGGACTTAATTGGCAATAGTGGTAACTTAGGCAATAATATTCAGGCAGTAATCTGGATAGCATACAGTTTAAAACACTTTGAAAACACTTAGAAAAACACTTGTGTCCAATAGTAAAATAAGCAATGTAATTCACCCCTTAGAGTTTGTAAAACAATTAAGTAGTAAAAAGGGGGCTATGAACTCACTAAGTCCTTGAAAAGTAATCACATTGTTATAAATAAACGAGTATGTAAAAGAGTTTGTAAACAAGCATGTATTCCCCTCGCGGGTTTATAAAACATTGAAAAGATTGTAATGCGAGACTATGAACTCACTAAGTCCTTGAAAAGTAATCACATTGTAATAAGATAAACGAGTATGTAAAAGAGTTTGCAACAAGCATGTATCCCCCTCGCGGGTTTATAAATCATGTAAATAAGTAAATGCGAGGCTATGAATCTCACCTTAGGAGTAAACTACCTAGTTACTATGCACTTTGTTAACCAATCAATATTCTTTATCGCATAATCACAGGACTTAAATCGTTTTAGTAAAATAATATTTATAAAAGTGAAAACGTTTATAAATATACTTTTCGTAAAAATGAACCTAATTTGGTCGTTTTAAGCCCGTTGACTCGCGTTTTCTTACCGTCCACGTCTTCGTTAGTTAGACGAGTGATCAAAATCATTATATTTTCAAGTTTTTGATTTTCTTACGGTTGAATAGTGTTTTTACTATTCACAAGCTATTACTTGATTTTATACTTTTACTTACGAAAAACCCTGTTTTTAGTCGTATTTTGTTTGTTTATAGCTATCCGATTTTTATCGATTCTTTCGAGCACGTTTCTCGTAAATTGAAAGTTTTATCATATTATGGATGTTTATAAAGTATAGTTACTGTGGTGAATAGTACTTTTATAAAAATAGTTTTATAAAAGTAATTAACTATCTTAAACTTGTAAAAAATGGATCGTTTCTTCTTAGTTATTTATCGGTTTTTTTCTGAGTTCTTTATGAATCCCATCTGATCATTGTGACATGTAGTATTTTATTAAATCATAAAACTTATATGTAAATTTAAGAATTACTAGTGTGAGTGTCGTGCTCCCTAAGATATTTATTCTAAAATGTGGTTTCAACTTGTTTTATGTATTTAATTTAGTTTAGGTGTTTACTTTAAAAAACTAATAAACATAATTTACATATGTGGTATTCATAATAAGGTCCATTATATCCCTTGTCCTTGTAAAAATTCATTTGTAACTAAGTTTACCCTTCTTACTTTCATTTTTTCATCA
Source organism: Tanacetum coccineum (assembly GCA_026074375.1). NCBI lineage: Eukaryota > Viridiplantae > Streptophyta > Magnoliopsida > Asterales > Asteraceae > Tanacetum > Tanacetum coccineum. The sequence continues at coordinate 51,125 of BQNB010014651.1, read as the reverse complement.
TGTGAAGTTAAGAAAACATTATAAAACCTAATTTTAACTAAACATGATGATATAATTAATCCATAGGCTTAACATTCTTTTATATTCTTACTTTTTCCATTGGTATATAGGACCATATGATATAAGAATAGTGTTATAATTTGATAAACTCAAATAAAACCCTATTTGATACTCATTTAAAAGTCATTAGTGGTGATTTAGCGTAAATACATACTAACAATATGATCACAAAAAATTAAAAGTATGAAGGATTTAGTTTGGACATTAGTGATGATGTTTAGGATGTAAATATGAATGCTTAAACCCGTGTTTAGACTTTAATCCATGTGCTTTCAAGCTTATATCCCTAGATTAGGTTTTCCAAAACCCTAAATCTTTACATTTTCTTCTTTAATACGTTGCAACAATGGTGATCCAAAGGCCTTGAATCATGACTTAATACATCTTCAGGATTGTGTATAAAGGGGTTGTATATCTTAGAAATTTCATAGTGTGGATTTGTTTGGATGGTTAATTGTGCCTGTGAGTTTTTAGGGTATTAAGAGAGAAAGAAAATGAAATTTTTTCAAGTATAAGAGTATGAAAATTTTACTCATGCATGCATGCCTATTTACTAGTAATATCATTCCTTAAACTTTACCATAGTTATTTTCTATTTCTAGATCTATGGTTAACATATCAAGTTGATATAGGTTGTAAGAGATCTTTATTTAAGTATCTAGATATTATTTAACAACTTGTAAATCTCTTTGGTTTAAATTTGTTAATTTTCGGCTTAATGCGCATATATTGTGATGTTATATTTTTTTATTTTGTGAGTATTGGGTATATATCGTGGGTATTCGTTTAGGGTAGTTAGGATTTTAGAACTTCCGGGAATGCCTCTCAAACGCATTTTTTATGTAGAAACGTAAGCATTTTACGTAGCCAATAAAAAATAGATAAACAAGTTATCAATTATCCTCATAATAATCATATAACACTTGCTTGATGTAATCATTTAATTGTTTAATGCCAGTTTACATTGTATGATCATTTTCAGTCTACGCGATTTAGCTTAACGATTAAAATTAAAAGTGAACGCGTACGAGAAAAAAATAAATAAATAAATAAATAGTGAAATTAAATAGTATTGTAAATGACCTGAAAATACGGAATGTTACAGTCCTTCCCCGTTAAAAACTACACAGATAACGAAATAAACAATTTTAAATAAAACATTTGAGTATCCAAATATGTACGCAAAAATGTCCGAGATCTTGAATTTCAATAAACAAAACATGGTAACCCGAAACCCTAAATTTATACTTCACCATAATTGAAAAAAAATAATAATAAATAAATTGTAAATCGCCAAGGGGGGGCGCGATCCACTTAAAAAAAAATTAAATTGTAAATCGCCAAGGGGGGGGGGGATCCACTTAAAAAAAAATTAAATTGTAAATCGCCAAGGGGGGGGGGGATCCACTTAAAAAAAAAAAATTTAATTTACCAAATTTTTTTTAAAAAAAAAACAAAAAAAAATCAAAAAAGTAAATCGCTATATACAAAGCGCGATTCATATTTTTATTAATTTTTTTTAAAAAAAATTTCTTACGAGCCACTAAAAGATTGACAATGTAAATCGCTATTCACGTAACGCGATTCAAAAGGTTATATTAAATTGTTTTTTTTGTCAGAGCTATTACAAGATAACACGAAACCCAATCGGTTAATGCGAAAATTTTCACAATTTATTCCTCAAACCAATAGCAGTAGATAAACATGTGGCCACTTGATGTTGAGATAATTGTTGGTTTATCATTGCTTGCTTTTTAGCTCAAAATGAAAAGATAAGAGATAGTGGGTGAGAGTGGGGGAGGCCACTCGCCTCTTTGATTTAATTTAGGCAAGTGTAGTTCACCCTCCAAGCATAAATTTGATGTTACCATTTCTCTTGGGCCGAATATGCACATAATATCTTGGGCTGGGACATGAATTAGTGTTGGGCCGAGCCTTGCAAAACTTCAATCTTTTATTTCATTATCTTGGGCTGGACTTTCTTTTAAGTGTTGTGACTAGTGATGCAGATCGTAACCGGTTTTTTAAAAAACCGATCGAAAAAACCGTAACCGATTTTTTTAAAAACTGGTTTTTTTTAACCGGTTCGGTTAAATATAACCGAACCGGTTAGACCGGTTATCAGGTTTTTTACGATACCGGTTTTTTTAAAAAACCGGTTAAACCCGGTTTTTTATTTTTATTTTTAAATTTTTTTTTTATAACCGTTAATAGTTTTTAAAAAAAAAACCGGTTTTAACCTGTTAAAAAAACCGGTCAACATAGAAGTCAAACTAGCCGTTTCATTTTAAAAATGTTTTTAAAAAAACACTACTTGAGTACACTAATATAACCGAACATTAATAGTTTAAAAAAAAATTGACTACTTGAGTACACTAATATGTTTTCGGGTGATGGCCATGCCGAAGCTCGAAATGTATTAGTAATTTATATATTTTTAGTTTTATAATTGTATTGTTTAAATAAAAGTTATGGTTGTATTTTTTTAGAATATTTCCGGTGCAAACTAAAAATTATGATTGTATTGTTTAGTATGTTTTCCGGTGTATTATTTAATTAAATGTTTGATAATTAACAAGTTAATTAAATAAATGTTCGAAGTTTTAAATTCCGAAAAAAACGAACCGAACCGGTATAAAAACCGATTCCGAAAATTTATAACCGAAAAAAACCGATTCCGAACATTTATAACCGAAAAAAACCGATTCCGAACATTTATAACCGAAAAAAACCGATTTCGAAAAAACCGATAAAACCAAAACCGGTTATTAGAAAAACCGGTTTTTTTAAAACCGGTTTTTTTAAAACCGGTTTTCTAATAACCGAAAACCGGTTTTAACCGATTTTTTTTGCACCACTAGTTGTGACCTTTGGGCTTTAATAAGTATGGGTCGGTACTTATGGGCTGACCCGGCCCAATAAATGGGTACGGGTTGGCCCATTAAAGATGTATATGTCTTCGGCTTCGTTTTCTCACGCTCTTTTCATCTTCGTGTTCGGTTTTGTCCGTTTTGGCCTTATTTTTGTCCTTTTGTGAATATCCGTTACCGGCATATTACATAAAGCAAAACAAGCATATTCATAGCATTTTATATCTGTTTTTGGTCATTTAGGCTTGTTTTATTAGGTAAAAGGTATGTGTAATTAAGCACATACCAGTAACCCACTTCCTCGTTATCATATCCTTGATACGTTGAACGGGCAAAGATTCATTAAAGTTTTCGAGAACTTGCCACCAAAATGACTTTAAACCACGGTCGGAGCCAATTTTTTTATTCTCTGAGACGTCGACCGAACACATGGCTAGGCACGTTTCTTCCCTCGCCATCTAAAAACCGTCCCGGGCGGAATCTTAACCACCACATCATCCCTTTTGGCCCCATTCTTCTTACTACCTTGTTTATGACTCTTCTCCTCGCCCTAAAATGAATACTATTCCTAAACGGCAACAACGAATTCATAGCCCCGTCCTCCGCCTCCGCCCTAAATCATCAACATTACTAAAAGAGTAAACTGCAAAAATCATCCTTGTGGTTTATAGTTTGTGGCACTAATCATCCCTAACCGATACTATTGACACTAGTCATCCCTGAGTGGCAAATTTTCAGCAAAAATCATCCTTATTGGGGATGATTTTTGCAAAAAGTTTAACAAACAGTTTTGCAAAAATCATCCCTCTAGGGATGATTTTTGCTGAACGTTTCACCACTAAGGGATGATTAGTGCCAATAGTATCGGCTAGGGATGATTAGTGCCACAAACTACAAACCACAGGAATGATTTTTGCAGTTTACTCTTACTAAAATTAGATGTCACGTCATCAATTTCTCAAATTTAGGGCTTTTTGTATTTTTAGACTCGAGTAACTTAAATTGACCGTTATCCAACAGTGCCACGTCATCATTATCTTCAAATTTGGGAGGGGGGTTTACATCTTGAATAGAATTGACTGTCATTATCTTGTAATTTTGACTTTTTAGTAGTTTGGGGGAATTGGAAGGTCGGTGTCTTAAATTCAGGCATTTGGAATATGAAATCTTGGATGTAAGAGAGTATCCCACATCGGCCCATGAAGAAAATGAGAAGGTGTCTATATAGAACTCTTGCATTTTACCTTCAAATTCCTTTAGGTTGGTTTTACTCCAACACCTACGTGTGCGCGCGCAGGAGGCGCAGAAAATGAGATTCTGGGCCAAAATGGGTTCCAAGCTTGTGAACTCATGCGAGCCCGCACGACCTGCCGAACACGAATGCAGCTTCGAAAATTTCAGGCTTGTGCATGTATCTTTTTGTCGTAGATTCTGATTTTCTTTCCATAAATTTGTATCAATTTATCTTAGGAATTGATAAAAACTTTGTGTGCCGGTTTATAACAGATTTCGGTTTTAATAAATAAAGATTTCAAATCGTTTTATTTTATAAAAGATTTGCAAATCAATTTAATTTTAAGGGCAAATTGCTTGGAAATGTATCCAACTTACCACTTTTTGTAATGTTGTGTACTAGTTTTATTTGGGGGAATGAATTGGAGAGGTCCCACGTAACCCTTTTTTCAAGGTTCCAAGTTTATCTCTCAAGGGCCAAGATTCAAGTTTAGGGTTCAAGCTATATTAATATCAGAGTTCGAGGTTCAAAATTTGAGCATTGGAGTTGAACCGTTCAAGTCAAGTTGCACCTTTGGTTTCCTAGTATTTTTCTTTCAACTTTCACATGTCAATCAAATGATGTACTAATTAAATTTCCTGCACCCATGATTTTTAAACCCCTATTTTATTAAACAAGCAAAAGAACCCGCGCGTTGCGGCGGAGCTAATTTTTTCCCGAATAAATTTTTTTTACGTTTCGGGGGTTTTTTTTTGCCGATGCGTTATGGCGGGGCTAATTTTTAATATTTTCTTTTTTTGTACGATTCAGGGAAATTTTTTTTGCGTTGGGACGGTTTATTAGAGTAAAAATTTGTATCGCCAAAGTTTATTTATTAGAGTAAACTACATCGATCTCCCCTGTGGTTGTTCTCAAAACACGTTGTTAGTCTCAAAAACGCGAAAAGTCAACCAATTATCTCATTGTTGTATATTTTGTATCGCCGAAAGTCCTTTGACCTAACACTCGTTAGTCAATGCTTGCAAGCCTTCACGTGCAATGCACGTGAGGCCAAATTAGTAATTCTCCATCGCATTTCTCCCTAAAATTGCCGGTGGTCCCAAATTCAAATTAACAGCCGATGAATGCTACGTTCACATGATACTTACAAAAAGAAATTCACAAATAGATGCGTCACTCAATTATTGGTATTGAAAACAAGAAAAAGTAATATAGTAAAACATAATTGGCGCATCATATTTGTCACATCAGTGTGTGGGAATTGTTTGTAATAATTGTGTAGTTGTAGCATTTCTCTTAACAACCCATATTCAAGAACACGTTAAATTACTAATTTGCCCCAAATTCTAATTAAAAACCCATCTTCAAGAAACATTTAGATTCAACAAATTTAACCGTAGAAAAAGAAAGAGTAGAATGACAATCCTATACACATCAACAGGAGATAAAACAACACATTACAAGTACATACAAACACCAAATAATACTAGCTTGCTATAACTGCTTTATAAGGAATAAGTGAAATAGTCATCACCAAAACTGAGATTACATAAAGCTAAGAATTTAGAGAAGCTAGCAGAAAAACAAGAGGAGAATATACCATATTGTTGTTTTTAGATAGAGACAACAACACTAGCTAATTAGACTAATCATTAGACTGTAATACTTCTTCCAAACACTCCCTTAGAACAATTCTAAAACAAAGTAGGTCCGCAAGATGTAGAGAACAAAATAAGAATGTTTTGTAGGACTGGAAACACACATTACTTACTACTTACCACAAACATAACATTCTGACCCAAATATCTTACATCCATTCCTTCTAACATACATTATAACAAACAAAGATTTAACCAAACAACCTTCCACTACATTTCCATCTTGACTTAGCTTGATTAGAAAAACCTACATAACAACCAAACAAAGTCATAAGAGGGTCATTAGAGAAATACAAAACAAAAATTTCTAGGCTGCAATCATATGTTTACTTACATCCAATTACAGTTCATGAGCCTAAGAGTAAAGAATACAAAGGCTATAGCCCATGTAAGTAAAAGAATGGGAGGTTCAGATGAGAATTGTATATTAAATGTAGATTTTAAGGGAAAACACCAACACAAGCGATCATTACAAAAAGCATACACAATAAAAGTATCTATTCATCCAATTTTAAGGGAGTGTTTGGAATCGCATTTTGACACATATTATCTCATCAACACTATCATGTAATACGCGCCAGTAGGGGTTGAGCATCAGGTCAAATCCGACCTGAACAAACCAAAACCAAACCAAACCAACCAAAACCAAACCGAAATCGAAAATCATAAATATATAGAACTGAACCGAACTGTCGGTGGGACCGGTTCGGCTCGGATTTCGGTTTGTTTTGCTCGGCCCTACGCAAAGTTACTAAACATTGCGGTTTTCTTCACTTAGGGTCAATCTACTAGTTTTTGGCTCGCGTAGGTCACTCAACTTATAAAACACGACATTTAGGTTACGTAAGTTACAAAAACTATACACTCAAGTCACTAAGCTTATGAAACATACTAATATTTAAGTTATTATCTTAACCCATAGAATTAGTATTGTCAGATCACTTGTTTTAACAATGACTTTTGTGATAACCGATTTAAATGCCGTGTTTTGTGACTTTAGTAACCTATGTACTAACCATTATAATCAACAACAAAACGAAATGACATCGTAAAAGCTATACAAAACTCACAATTCGGGACCTTCTCACCATTCTTGGAAATTCTAGGCACCTTGTCCGTCCCCGACCTAAATGAGCCATTCCCTCTCTTACCTCGTCCACCCGACAACAACAACGCCTTATCCACCAATAACCCCGTCTTTCCTAACGACTCTAACAACCGTCCCGGGAGGAACCTTAACCACCACATCCTCCCCTTTGTCCCCATTCATCTTACTCCCTTGTCCGTGACTCTCTCTCCCCGCTCTAAAATGAATACTATTCTTAAACGGTAACAACGAATTCATAGTCTCGTCAACTTGTAAATAAACATTCGCTCCACGTCCTCGGTCTCCACCCGAAGGAACATAACCACACCATTCCTTAAGTGACTCGACCATACGTCCTCTTCCTTCATCTCCTCATCACTTTCTAAATAATCAACATTATTAAAAAGTGCCACGTCATCAATTTCATCAAAATTGGGGTTTTTTGTATGGTTTTGGTTATTAGACTCAAGTAAGTGAAAGTGACCTCCCACGGGTTTGAGGGTTTAGTTTAGGGGAATTGAAAGGTCGGATAGTTTAATTTGGGGGAATGAATCGGAGAGGTTGGAAGTTCAACTTTCAAAGGTCAAGATTCAAGTTTAGGGTTCAAAGTTGTATTAAACTCAAGGTTCAAGGTTCAAAATCCGAGCACTGGATTTGAGCCGTTCAAGTCAAGTTGCACCGACGATTTTTTACCCCTATTTTCTATACCGTCTCGCATATTTTACACCAAATTTTATTTATTATATTCAACACAGTTGGACCACTTTACAAGTGGGCATGGTAGGCAGGTGCCCCCACTCAAAAAAATTATATTGTAAATTTTTTTAGTATATTAAGATACTTTTGTAATATGCTCCTAAAAAAACATCTTTCTTATCTAAATTAAAGCTCAAAATCGAATTTTAAGAGTATGAAGTTGTTTATGTGTCTGTAACTCTGTGACTGAAAGAAAAAATGGAAAAAGATGAAGAATATTTTATAATATAGCAGTGTTGCAAAACAAGGTCTACAAGGCCGATTAATCGCCGATTAGGCGCTACAAGGCCACCAACCTTGCCAATTTATGTAACAGGGTCAAATTAATAGGTCAACCGTGGTCAACGACGATCAACGGTGGTCAACAGTCGTCAAACTTGTCGGTAACTTTCTAATATTGCCGTAAGTAACTAAAACTCACCATAAACTTGTTTTGATCACTTATAGTAACTGTTTAAATCTATTACAAGTTTTTTATTAGAAAAATATATTGCCAATAATATGTAAAACTCGTCGGAACTACACAAAAATTACCGGAAATACCCAAATTTTGCTAGAAATACCAATCCGATTAATCCCATCTTGACCGATTACAAGCTACAAGGTGATCGACCGCCCGGCTAACGATTCACGATTTTTGCAACCTTTTAATGTAGATTAAGTACACAAAAGAAGTACTAGTATTAAATGAGTAAAAATGAGTATTCTCTTTTGTAGTGCAATGTGCAAGACCATGTGGGGTGGGTGATTAGGGGTTCTTTCTTGTTTATTTCTTTTTATATATATTTTTATTTTTTGTATATAAACTATTTTTCTAATTTTATTATTAATAAACATATAAATATAAGGTGACATATAAATCTAGAACATAGTTATAGACACAATGAATACAGTAAAATACTAGTATTAAACAACCAACTTCATGTCTTAGACTCTTAGTTATGTTGTTGCTGTTAAATTTTTTTGCCCCCCTCCCCCCAAACCTCTATTTTTTTCTGGCTCCGCCCCTGACCACTTTCCTCGTCATTGCGACAATCCTCCTATCTGGAGTGAGCTAGCACGCATCCTAACTCTCGGATATGTCTTCCCTGAGCTACGATCTTGAGACCCTGCTGGTCTCGACGATTTGGTCGGAGTTCTTCCTCATTAACGTCGTCACCTTGACGATGTTGCATGGACGCATACCCACCTCGACGCCCTCGACTACCACTCTGTCGTTCGGGTGCCATCTATATCAAAGCAATCGAAGCTATCAACACTCTACAAATGGAGAAGATTAATCAAACGAGAATTTTAGACATAGACCAATGCTCTGTTCTAGTTTTATTAGAATGACTATCTTGAACAATAATGAGTGTCCTCCCATCAAAGTGATAAGGTTTATTCATGCGTAATGAACTTATAAAATTGCAATATCCATACAATGACCAAAGACTTTTGGAATTCTTATTATTCCATGCAATATCCATGCCTTGAGGGCCATCATGAAGAATAAAATGTCCCTTTAAAAGGAAAAATTGTTGAACTTGATTAAGCTTCTAAACTGACCCATTTTCTTTTCACAACTTTTTTAGATACATGATTTGCTCTTGCACCAAACATTGTCTAGAAAGATCAACAGTATGCTTGTCTTTTCCATCTTGCTCGTTGATTTGTTCCTAAACACCAGTCAAAAGGTCACTTGGTATAAGTAAATTTCCGCAAAATAACACTCTAACCATCCATCCCCCGATTATAATTCAACTTATCTTACTCTACGTGCTAAAACTAACCCCACTCCGGTAATGGTATATAAGGATCCTTCACAGTTACATTAACGAGTCTTCACAATCTAACTACATAGCAATCTCAAACTCCAAATGTTTATTAAACTATAAAACTATAACAAAACAAAATAAGTTTGCATTATCATGACATTTGATGCTACTACTTTATCCGATTTCACTCAACTAAAATCGAATCTCCACTAAATAAAAAAAAAAGAATTTGCTTAAAGGTAATTTAAGTCCACAAAACAATTCTAATCAGCAACAGGTCTCAAAAGGATCTTACGAACATGTCTAATTCACAGCGCCATTGAAGCAGACATTATATCAAATAGTTGGCGTGAAACTCAATCTAGCCATTACCACCTAGCATTGAATAGCTTGCCAAAACTGCTGACTGACTATATCTCACTAAAATGAAGTTCACCATATAAAGCTTGTGTCTTGTACGATATCTTTGCTAATACACATTGTAGTTTTCACAAAAATTTACATTATCATTCTCCAGGTGATCGAAAGTCAAAGTAAAACCGAGTTTTAATAAGTGCAGGAAAAGATATTTTACATTGGTCGAAACTCGAGACCACATACAATGAGGCCGGACATGATTCCTTCAGGACTTGTAAATTTCATTTCAATAGAAAGAGAGTCATCTTTGAATTCATGAGTTGAGTTAAATTTCCAAACTTGAATCTCCATCCATTCATCTTCCCTTTGTTTCGGAACCCGAGTGAAATCATGAATGTTCAATAGGTTTGGGGTAATAAAATAGAAAAATTCGACCTCGTTGTTTTCTTGGTGGAGTACATCTCGTACTTTTACCGGATTATGCAGCCCCTGACATTCTTCTGATAGCTTGAACACAAGGTAACACACATATTCTGTGTCCGGTGACAACATTTGACTTTTGGTCGTGCAATTGATATAGAATACTTTTTGTGGTAAAAGCTTAATCACCTCTTGAAATCTGCATGTACGATATATTATACGATTACTACTTAGGAGCAAAGTAAAATATGAAGACATAAAACTAAATCCATGAAATGGAACTTTTGCCAACCATTTATTCATGATTCTTCAGTATCTTACTAGACATTAAAGAAAATCAGGACATACAGATTTGAATAAGCCTTGGGATTAAAAAAAAATGTAACAAAGTTAGTTCAAAAGCAAACCTGGACTGTGCTGATGGTATTGAAGTAAAAAGATTCACACTAGAGGATTTGTATAAAGCTGCCTTTGCCGAAACCATAAGAAGTTTCTTTCCATTTACTTCACCCAACCAGAACAGCTTGTCATAGTTTCTGGATATCATAAATATCTCTTCAAAGTTAGTCGGAACTTGTTGCACCTGATCCGCATCAAAGTTTGATTTGAAGACTTGACGGACTTCCTTTAACTTTCCAATTTCTTCATGTTTTACCTGCGTAATAATTATGTTATAAATATGCAAATTTAGAACATGAACTATTCTTTTCCACTCAACCACATAAACAAAAGGGTAATATAACAAATGACCATTTTCAAACTTACCTTCTCGATAACTCGGAATTCAATGCCTTCAACATAAATCGCACTATCTCCACAATTGTACGATGAAAAGCACTCTAGTAGAAACTCAAAAACGGCATCGTCATTCTGATTTAAGAATCGGTGTAACTCGATCATCATCCATTCTTTGTCTCTCCAGGTTGCAAAATATGCATTTAGAATTTCGTGTCTCTTTCTATAATTTAGGTCGATATGCATCGGTTTACTTGCAAAGTTTGTTGATTCACAAAATTTGAAGACTAAATAGACTCCATAAACAACATTTGGAGACAAAAATTGAGCATTTGTCTTTATTTCGATGTTCATTTTGGAAATATCTAACATCTTCACCACTGTCCCAAACCTGCACATATTATAAATATTCATGTCTGAAACAGTCATAGTCATACACTTCTACTTTTCAAAATTAAAATGTGTTGCATAATAACAATAATACAATATAAATGACTATTTTAATTACCAAATAAAATCACTATCTAATAAAGATGCTAGCAAAGTTTATAATACATGGTTGTGAAAACAGAGGACCAAAACAAGGGCATTCCTCAACCACTTGTTGAAAATAGAAATCGAGCTACGGACTTCAAGCAGCTGGTAAATATCAAACATAACAGCCGGACACCAACTTACAGTATCATAATTAGTCGAGAAAAAACTGAAACCTTATAATTCAAATTCTACCAACATCACGTTTGAGCCTCTTAAACGCATAATTTGAAGTTGGTGTACTCAGATTATTTACATTTCAACTAGCACTCCATTAGTAGACAACAAAGTTAACATAAATTACCACGTTTATCAATGTAAGGTATCCAAAATCGAATTCCTTAAAAATCATTTATTTTTGTCACAAATACACAATTTGTCAAAAAAAAAAAAAAAAACTTCCAGCCCTTTTAATGAACCAAAAAAGTGCATGTCTTGGCAAGTTTCCGGATTATACAATATATTACGATGCTAGAAAAAAAAAACACAATGCAAGTTCAAAATACATAGGTGTGCCGTAGACTAATTATTATGCTACCATAAACAACTTGGTATGCATAAAATGGTAAAGTAACTAAAGTCAACATTAAAAAAGTGTAGTTAAGATATACTTCTAAGAGCAATGCATGTCCGCTTATCACTTAATACTAATAAATAAAGAGAGGTAGAGAGAATAACCTTGATTCTGGAAGAGATATCCACACATGTGAACAACTGTTTGTATAGGAAAACATTTTCGCTGAAACCATTTCATTTCTTCCTCCATTACCATCGAATGACAACAACTGTTACATAACAATAAGGTAATCAGACTCAATTTTTATGGCGTGTAGCAGCATATGTGATTTTGAATTATCCCTAAAAAGGAAATGATACATAGAAAACGGGAAACACCAAATAAACGAGATACAAGAATGAACTGATTACCACTTTGTCCTGTTGAAGGAGAATTCCCTTATAAAAAATGTCGTAAAGTTCCTCTTTCTTTTTGGTGGAATAGATGTCTGGCCACTTTGACATTTGGATTATTTCTTTGTAGTCTGTGGGCAATTTGGGCTCCCATTTCTCAAAATCCTCCTGTATATACATTAATCGATCAATAAACTCATTATTCATACAATATATTATATATATATATATATATATATATATATATATATATTTTATTTATTTTATATATGATCTGAAAGTTAGCCAAGCTTTGTCAATATATAGAAACTAACGTGGAATTCCAATGAATTTCTTAGCTGTTTGTCCACTTCTTGAGCTGTGGGTCGTCTTTCTCTCTTGTGGATGTAAGATTGAAGGGCAATAATGGTAAATGGAATATATGTGACTGTGGGCACAATTTCTTCTGTGATACCTCAAAACACTATCTCATCAAGTTTCTTAAAATTGATAGTGGGATGTTTAGCAAAAGGGTAAATAATGATAATAATCATCTACATTTGTCGGACGATTGTTTTCCCACACAATATGGTCAAAAAACAGCAACCATTTGAGAATATATTCAAGATTCTTTAGTTAGGGAAGCTGTTTTGAGTATAGGGTCCGGATAGCGATTGTGCTGTTGCATAGTCTATGATCACATCCTGATTCACCGGCTAATAGAAGGGAATCTCCAAATCAGTAATTTTTGCTTTCCAATCATCAAACAGTAGAATGTTGTTGCTGCTCATGTCCCTATGTATCACCATTTCTGGGCTTGAAACAGTTCCATAAAGGAATTCCATCCCGATTGCAATATCGATGCATATTTTAAGCCGAATCACCCACGTAAGACTATCATCCCTCAAGTACCTATCAAGAGTTCCTCTGGATGAATACTCATAAAAATTAACCTTTTCATCCTTTCATCACAGTAGCATTAAAAGAACAATGGCATTTTGTTTATACTCCATAAGGATTTTAAGCTCTGTCATGAATTCAGCTTCTCCTTCAGCAGACTTCCTATCCAACCGCTTTGCAGCAGTGATGTTATGTCCCATTGAGTTACTTTGTATACACTCCAAACCTCTCATGTCAATGATATTGTCTTGATGATGCTTTGTGTCGCAAATTTAAGTCTTAAGTGACGTTTGAGGTTGTCATGTGGTTCTCCTGTCAATCATCGGTCGATTTGATAAGTAAAAAAAATAATCCCAAAATGCATTTTGGCAAGGTGTGGAGAAGAAGATGATGCTTATGGGATTGAGGAAAAGGGAATTATGTTAAGTTATTTTTTTAGGGGCATTTAATGGACATCAAAACTTGAGATCATTTGTGTTACTAGTTTAGAGAAAGGTACCATCAATATGATTAAAATAATAATAATAAGGATCGTATCTGTAGTTTGACATATACCACATATGAATCTGCCTAGCTAATTTACTTAAAGTTATATCTTGAAAGCATTGACTTACCTGGCAGTGTAATGCTTTTTTAAGTTCGTTGATGACAACTTCTATTGTTGGACGCTGCGCTTGAGTTTCTGCCAAACATCGAAATGCAAGATCTGAGTATATGTCCACAGACTCTTTATCGGGTCCTTTACTTAAAGAAAAGACACGTTCGTCAGTTTCTTCCTTTATCTTGCGATCAACAATTTTCATTAGTGTTCCCTTTTCAAAATGATCTCTTGCAATGGGTGCAATTCCTTTCTCATTCACTTTTGTGTATACAGGATCATAGGCCAAACTCCCGGTCAAGATCTCAAGTAACACTACTCCAAAAGAGTAAATGTCTGATTTTTTATTTAATCTTCCATACATCTGATATTCTGGATCCAAGTACGTATTTGTACCTGCAATCATAGTGGTATTGATAGTGCTGGCATCTTGATTTGCTGGGTGGAATTTAGAAAGCCCAAAATCAGCAATCTTGGCCTCCCAATTGTCGCCCAGTAGAATATTCGCGCTCTTGATGTCACGGTGAATTATCTTTTGTTTGTCCTGATCCGTGTTGGTGTGAATGTAATTCAAGCCATGTGCAATATCAAGACATATTTTCAAACGTTGCATCCAGGTAAGATTAGTCATTTTATCACTGTCTCCCATATAATCTTCAAGACTTCCTTTAGAAGCAAGCTCATAGACAAGGATCATGTGATCACGACCTTCATCACAAAAGCCAAGAAGCGAGATTATATTCTCATGTTTACATCTAGTCAGCGTTTCGATTTCTGCAATGAATCCTTGCTCTCCTTGTGTATTGAAGATTCGTTTTATTGCTACAGTGCTTCGTTTCTTGGGAAGATCACATTTATTCTCCCCATCTATCACCGATGATATACAGCTATCAAAATGTTCGAGTTGGGCCTTGTATACCATACCATATCCGCCTGACCCAATGCAATATTTTTCGTCAAAATTCTCAGTAGCTAACTCTATATGATTAAGTCCAATCTTCAAGTGTTCCAAGTCCTTCCACTGCAACATTAACAGCATAAATGCCAGTAAGACATGGGAGTGAAATTATAAAAAAATTGGTTTTATAGCCGAAAGATATATATACATTATATGGAAACATTTAAAATACAACAAAGTACTGAAAGAATACATTGAATGATAAAAGATTCAAAATTTGTACAAACTGTGATATTAGTACAGCAAACTCTTAGTCCCAAATATATTATCAGCCAATAAATTCATAAAGCTTCAATACCATTAACGGCTTAATAATGATTTGTGATTTGTGAGTCTGACTATGTGTCAGATCTATGGTAGTTGGCTTAGATAGTGTTTTGATTTCTGATATTGGGTTTTCGTGTGGTGGCCACTAAGAAGTTGGGAGTATGAAGGTGGTAATCACCAAAAAATTAACTACCCGATAAACGCTGCCCCATATTCAACAAACTTGTTAATGGTCGTTATCATCTTAAACTGCCAGGGTTATGAATACTATACATCATAAACGTCTTGTCTAATTTCATCGTAACAGGAATCAAATGTGAAAATCCCCTAACCATATGTATCATTCATGTAATCTACTCTTTTGCTTATTAATTAGGATGACAAGCCTTAAACTAAAACTATAAAAAAAAAAAAATTTACCTTCAAGTGATTAGATGATGTGCCCGCAACTGCATTCTTTGGAAGTTCCTGATCAGTTGATAATATAACAGTTAATTATTACATCAAGTTGATAGATAGTTATTATTGCAAAAAATTGATAAACAAGTTGATTTTCTTACTGGATTTTCATGCTTCCACTGAAGTTCCAACGCTTTATCAAGTCTTTTGACAACCTGGTCTATATAAGGACGCTTTGCCCGTTCCTCTTGTAAGCAGTAATATGTTGTCTCTGAGAAGATTCTGAATGATTCTGGGTCCATCTGTTTTCGTAAATGCGGATCGACCATATCATCCAAATGAGATTTTTCCAGTTGACTTATTAACCCCTCTCCCAACTCTTCATCATCTACTGCACTCCTTCCGTGCAAGACTTCTAATAATAAAACACCTAATGAATACACATCTGACTTGTGGGTCACGCCACCAGTCGTTTTATATTTTGGATCTAGGTATACATTCTTAACAATATCACGAGTAAGAAGAAGATGTTGCCTCCGATCTACTGTATTCTTCAATGAAAGTTCAAAACCAGATAACTTGGGTTCCCATTTATCATCTAGTAAAATTTTCGAGCTCCTGATGTTGCAATGTATAACACTAAAATCTCGTCCAACATCATAATGAATGTAACTCAGTGCATTTGCAACACCAGCACAAATCTTCAACCTTTGCATCCAAGTGAGGGTCTTGTCACTTAGATAATTTTTCAGACTTCGGTTGGCCTCCTTCTTGTATATGATCATCTTATTGATCCCATCATCAAAAATCCCAATAAGAGACACTAGATTCTTATGTTTGAGACTAGCAAGCATCGAAATCTCTGTCCAAATCTTCTTGCTAATCTTTTTGCTCTCATCTTTTATATAATCCGTATAGAACCTCTTTACAATAATATCGATGAATTGTTCCGAATGTAAGAGACGGCCTTTGTAAATTGTTCCAAGCTTATAGTTTTTGATAACATTCTCAGCAGCAAAATTGTTGGTTGCTGATTCTATATCTTCCCAGCTGAGTTTTAAGTGAGAAAGATCTTTGAGGAAAGACTTTGTCTTTTTGCTGACATGGGACTCAACACGTGTGGATATGGAGGTCAATGATCCCTATATGTACCAAAACAAGAAAACATTACCTAGTGTTCCAAAAATGACACGTGTATATATATGTAGATCACGTTTCTAAATTCCAATGACTTACAACAATAGTAAATGTAATAAGTAAATAATTACCTTGTCATGATTGGATGTTGTATCTTCAACTTCGGCCGCAACTATTGAGTGTTCCTATAATATCATAAATACAGTAATAAGTAAACAATTTTACTCGTGTTAATATTAATATTACCAATAAATAGAAAGAAGTTATTATAAAAGAAAGATGAAAAGAAAACAGTCTTACAGCATTTTGACGTTGCATTTGAAGTTTCAAGGCTTCCTCAAGTCTTGTGACAACCTCACCTATATCTGGGCGTTGGGATCTTTCTTCATTTAAGCAGTCATATGCTATTTTTGCGAAAACATTGAATGATTGTGGATCCATTTGTTTCCATAGTTCCGGATCGATTATATCATCAAGTATTTTCTCTCTGTAATGAAAAATGGCCATTGGAGTCAAATACTTATTATCTTGGTGGTCAACCATTGATTTCCTGCCACACATTACCTCGAATAACACTATCCCAAAGGAGTACATATCCGATTTTTGGTTCACACTCTTAGTCTCTAAATATGCTTGGTCCGCATATCCCTCTCTATCCCAAACTGAAACTGTATGAGTGTGGAAAGAATGGTGCCTTTCAGATGCTTTAATTTTCAAAGAAAGTTCCCAATCCACTAACATGGGTTCCCATTCATCATTTATCCAAACGGTGTAACAGTTGATATTCCGGTGTATAACACTAAAATCGCGCAGCTCGTCATAATGAATGTAGCTCAACATGTTCGCAAGACCAACGCATATCTCCAATCTTCGCACCCATGTGAACATCATCGGGTCACTTAGATAATTGAAGAGACTAGCCCTGGACGGACACTTGTAAATGATGATCTTCTCATCATTTTCATCACAAAACCCAATAATAGAAACAATATTTTTGTGCTTGAGACTAGAAAGCATGGAAACCTCCGTCCAAAACAACTCGTTTCTATCCTCATGTTCTTCCTTAAATCTCCGAACACAAATAGTAATCAACTCGTCGGACTGCCAGAGACGCCCCTCGTACTTTTTTGCATATATATGTTCTCCGAGGAGATTTTCTTCATCAAAGTAGTTGTTGGTGGCGGATAGTATATCTGCAAGAGGGATTTTGAAGTGAAGAAGGTCATCGTGATTGGGTGAAGACATCCTTTTGATTGAATCTGTTTATCAAAGTGAAAAGATCAAAAGAAAAGGTGTCTGTTTTGGTTACAAAATGAGGCGAATGAATGGGTAGCGGTGTAGTCCAACTAGCACTAAAAATACTAGCAAAGGCTATAAAATACCAATTAATTTCCGAAAATTTCTCATAATGAACAACTTGATTTATTTTATTATCTATACCACCAATCTACATCAAATTTTGTTTCAACATGAACAAAACGTTTGAACCATTGTGAGGTTTATTATGGGCAACGTTAGTCCCATTTAGCTAACGATCGTTGAGAAGTATTGCATAAATCGTCGCTTGGTTTTTCATTTATTTTTTTTCGAAAAATATTTAGGTTTCGAATTTTTTTTCGAAAATTTTTACACACATTTTTTCTAAAATTTTTATACACATTTTTATAAAAATATACAAAAAAAAATATTTCAAAATTTTTTATCGAAACTTCTTTTTTTTCAAAAAGTTTTACACACATTTTTTCGAAATATTTTATACACATTTTTATAAAAAAAATTCGAAAAAAATTTTATACACATAAAAAATTTTCGGAATTTTTTATAGAAACTTCTTTTTTTTTTGAAAATTTGTACACACATTTTTTCGAAAAATTTTTATACACATTTTTATAAAAAAAATCAAAAAAAATTTTATATACATAAAACATTTTCGAAATTTTTTATCGAAACTTCTTTTTTTTTGAAAATTTTTTATGTTTCAAATTTTTTTCGAAAATTTTTACACACGTTTTTTCGAAAATTTTTATACACATTTTTATAAAAAAAATTCAAATTTTTTTTTATACACATAAAACATTTTCAAAAAAAAGAAGTTTTGAAAAAAAATGTTCGAAAGAAAAAAATTTCGAATATATATATATATATATTGAAAAACCCCAAGTGGACGTCATCCCATTCTTTATTCCACCTCTGAGCCTCGATATCAATCAACTCACCGGACCAAAAGAGTTGTCCCTTGTAATTATTTCCAAAAAAAGATCCTCCCCAGGAATTTTTGTCACCAAAGTTGTTGGTGGCGGATAGTATATCTGCAAGAGGGATTTTGAAGTGAAGAAGGTCATCGTGATTGGGTGAAGACATCATGAAAAGATCAAAAGAAAAGGTTGTTTGTTGTGGTTACAAAACGAGGCGAATGAATGGGTAGTGGTGGTAGTCAACTAGCAATAATAAAATATTATATATTTTGATAATTAATGAGGCAGCACATGTGTCGTTTACTGCTAATCTGTTTTCGTGTTTTAGGTAAAGCATCTAACAGCTCGATTAACTTTTGTGAAGTGATAATAATAGATTTTTTTATATATTCATATAAAGATTAAGACAAGCTAACAAACCCATAAAATAAAACTGAATATTGACATTTTGATTATCAACATTACACAAATTGTATCTTGCGTTTAGGAAACTTCCATTCATTGAATAATTCAAAAGTTTGAAAATAAATAGCTAGACATCAAACGCATAGTAATTTAAATTTGTAACTAAAACACCATCAATATATGCAACTTCTTAACAACTACTACTAACAATACCAGAATTCTCAGAGTCTATACTTCAAAGGGATAGAGATAGACGTCATTAAAATTTTGTACAAGATCCAAAAATTAACTACGTAAGAAGATTACGAAACGAACAAAGATTTATATTTAGGTAAATAACTAGAAGGTTGGAATGAAACGTAACAAAAATTGGAAACCACAAAAGCATAGAATCATATGAAGTAGTGTTTTTCTTGTGGTTTCCTTGAAAACCAAAAGAGCATAAGAATAAATGACCGACTGAACATGTGTTTGTTAAGCTTATTTGACCGACTTATAAGCTTATTAAACTTAAAAAAAATTAATAACCTTCATTTTTTTTAGCTTATAAGCTTATCAACTTGAAAATTCAGTCATTACAGGCTTTTCAAAAGTTCAATAAACTTATAAGTGGTCAAATAACCACATACAAACAATTTCTAAAATTTGTCTTTCCATTTAAGCATATACACAGATGTCAATTTTTAATAATCGACAACTTGCAATAAAATATGTGCATTGATAATTGATTTGTGTCATTTAGTGCTAATCCATTTTTGTGTTTCTTCGTAAGGCATCAAACTGCTCAATTTACTATGAAGTGATAACGATGATTCTTGTTATATATAAATAAAGATAAAGACAAGCTAACAAACCCATAAAATAATATTCTTGAATTGACAAGAAAATAAAGTTTTTAAAAACCATGTTTAGCTAAAAGTCTAAAACTAGTTGTTAAATTCCGCACACGCAAGTTGTTTACATTATTAATTTATATAAAATTACTAGCTTGTATAATTGTTTATATTTTTGTGTTATTTATTAAACGGGTAAATAAATATACGAGTGGTTTTCATGTTCAGGTTATCCGGTGAAGGTGAGCTTTTTTTACTCAAGTGTTCGTGGTCTCACCGGGTTAATCCCTGAGACCGTTTCCGACCCTTCTCAAGCCACACCCCTAACTGTACACACTTAGTGAGACCTCTTGTTTGAAAGTCAAGGACCTTACCACTAGGCCATTTAGTGGTGGTCTTATGTTATTTATTACTTTTGTATTACAAAAGGCTTGACTATGCTCTTAGTTTCAAGTTTGGATGTTTATTCCTAGAAACGATCAAAACTTGTATGTAACTTAACTTAATACACACATAATTAGTGTCATCCTATTCAAAGACTAAAAATACATCAACTAACACGCTATAAACACAGGAACAACCTTGCTCCATTAATTTACATATTAACTGCTGCGCTGATCATCTGTAGATGATCATTCATCTGTAATCAACCATCTGTCGGGCACTGTGCAATAATGCGGACATATTAGGTTCAACAAAGTGATAACAAAATATGCTCATGCTCAATATAGAACATGTTTTAAGCTAGTGAAAGCCACAACAATGAGCATGATTATAACCTAAAAGCCAATTGATCAAGTGGTTTCGTCTTTCTCAATAACCTAGAGGTGGCAAAACAAGAAGGTATATGTGGTGGCCCAGGGGTCCAGGTCTGGGTTGTCGGGTCAAGCCGTGAACATTTTCATCACAAAATTTACAGTATTAATTTCATAAAGCAAAGTTTACATTTTCATCACAAAATTAAGAACACTTTGATTATCTTTCGACCCGTCGACCATGTTGACCCATTTCCATTTTAGCTAGACTTTCATGCGACCCATTAGGAACAAACCATAACCAAAATACAAAATCATATATGATAGCCCTAGTCTGTCACACCCCCAAATAGTGTCCCGTCCGATTTAGTGTCCGGGGGCGTGACGTCATCGAATATCTCAAGTACAAAGCATAAATAACGACCTCTAAGGGTACGTTTTAAAAATAAACACCGTTGTATAAATTCAAAATAATAATAAGTTTACATTGATCAAATTTAAAAGATTCAAAAGTTAAAATGCGAAAGCTTAAATAAGTTCAACAATGGTATTTAAGATAAGATAAATGAAATCTTGAAAACTGGTTCGGGCAAATAGACTTTATATAGATCAAGCAACGACATTTATGCTAAGCACCTGAGAAAAACATGCTTAAAACGTCAACATAAAGTTGGTAAATTCATAGGTTTTGTTCAAACGTATTTAATGTGGACCACAAGATTATCAAAACGTATGCAACAGTTATAGGAGATACTACTTCACTTAAAGAGGAATTTACTTTGCACTAAGCTCATGACATCGAAGCTAATACTGAAAGATAGCATGTACAGTGCTATAAAGGCTTGCCCTTCAGGTGTCCGACCAAAGACCACCTAACTATTTCGACATGACATATATCCGTTAGTTCTTGGAAAAACTCGAACTAGTAAGTGCTTCTTACCAGGATAGGGATAATTAGTCCTAATAGATATATTTATTCACTCGCGCTCACTTAACCAACAGGACGGTTACAACAATTAACGATTCATGATAATTCGGGCAATAGTGGTCTAATCGCTACTTAGGCAACACGTAAACGGGGAATTTCTCACGTATAGTACTTGTGTCCAATTTTTAAATCAAGCAATGTTTCTCACCCCAAGTTATAAAACAGTTATTCAAAACAAGTAAAGAGTGGGGCTATGAACTCACCATGATTGGTGAATTAAAGAAGAATAGTCAAGAATAAAATCACACGATAACGAATGACGGTTCGTAAAGACAACCCATGAAATGATGGTTTGGTTTAATATCAGAGTAGCAACGAATTACGGATAATGCATAAGTATATACTAGTGTACTTTTGTTAATATATTTACAAAAATTAACGCCTGTGATCGTATAATAGTAAAAATATTTTTGTAAGCAAAACGAGTAAATAGTAGTATATATATTAATATTATATACATAATGTAAAAATAAATATTTTAAATATATATATTTATATAAATATAATTCGGCACTTTATTCAATTCCCGTATATCTCGTTTTATCATATGCTTTTTTCTAGTATTTACTAAGTATAATAATTTATAAAAATTTCGGCATGACCCGTTCGTGTTTACACGTTTTTCCAAAGTCGTAGACTTTATTTAAAACCATTTTTCAAATCACTTTCAATCCACTTTTCACAATTTCAAACTATATATCAAATCTCGTTTCATAATTTATCAAAAGACCGTTTCTACCCTTATAGGGCTTTTAGGCCCAATAAGCCAAATCTTTTCATTCGTACGTCCAACGTTCAAAATAAGTTAAATGTAACTTATCCAAGTCGTACACTATTAAATAAGCTATTTATGAACTTATTCAATAAGCTACGGTCGGGCCTTGGCCCGTTAAGTTCAAAAATGTAGTTTTACTTATCCGTATCGTCCGATAAGCAAAACATTAAATAATAAACACGCGACTTAATAATAAGCTATCAATCAGCTCACAATAAGCCAATCAATAAAAAGCCGACCACATAAGCTCGAAAATAAGCTCATTGTGTTGGGCTTGTTTATGGGACGCGGCTATGAGCCCAATAAGCTATATTCGGGCTTATTTATTAAGCCGAATTAGTTTATCATTTGTCCTTTCAAATTAAGCTAGAAAATAAGCTAATAAAATATAAGTCAAACCAAAATAAGCTAAACAAATGTTTTCCTTTCTTTTTTAGTTTGGGCCGAACCAAAATATAATCCCAATAAGCTCGATATAATCAAATAAGCTTTTTAAAAGCTTATTACAATAAGCCGAATAAAATAAGCTATAGCATACCATTTTTATTATACGAAAATAACCAAGATCACAAAACTATGATTTTCTTATATTTCGAACCATATATATAACATTTTAAGGTTTATGTAGTTTTAAAATCTTGTTTTGACAAAATAAGTTGTACAACTAGCATGTATGTATCAAGATGATTAGGAAAGTACAAGTTAATTAAGAATTTGAAGACTTACAAAGTTTAAAGGTTTTTAGAAGGAAGAATAAGATTAGAACAACCCAAACGTTGTTTAACAAATACCCGAATGATACAAATGATCAAACCTTTAACAAATTTTTAAGAGTTTGGTGTGCAGCTAGAACAACATGTTTTGTATACGCCTCTCTTTGAACAAAGGATGATTTGGGATCCTGGAATTAAAGTGATCAAGATTTAGACGCTACACCTTGAGGACAAGGTGTTTTTGTGGGACGGAGTAATGATACGATCCTGGATTATAATTATTAATTATTATTTATTTAGTTTATTTAGTTTCCTTTTATGGCATTATCTTATCTTAAGGACCAAGTTAAGTCTAGGATCTTTTATTATAAATAGGGCATTAGTATTGTAATCTTATCATGTTGAATATTATGAATGAATTAGTGATTTGATATCATTATTGGGAGAAATATCGGCCTCTCGAAAGTTGATCACCTATCTTTATTTATCGTTATTGTTCTTTGCATCTCTTTTATCGATCCGGTTCGTATCAAATTCATGGTTGTGAAAACAGAGGACCAAAACAAGGGCATTCCTCAACCACTTGTTGAAAATAGAAATCGAGCTACGGACTTCAAGCAGCCGGTAAATATCAAACATAACAGCCGGACAACAACTTATAGTATCATAATTAGTCGAGAAAAAACTGAAACCTTATAATTCAAATTCTACCAACATCACGTTTGAGCCTCTTAAACGCATAATTTGAAGTTGGTGTACTCAGATTATTTACATTTCAACTAGCACTCCATTAGTAGACAACAAAGTTAACATAAATTACCACGTTTATCAATGTAAGGTATCCAAAATCGAATTTCAATAAAAAACACAGCAAAATCGGATTCCTTTTAAAAAATCATATATTTTTGTACACAAAATACATAATTTGTCAGACAAAGACAAAAAACTTCCAGCCTTTTGATCGAACAAAAAAAAGATGCATGTCTTAGGCTAGCTTCAGGATTATGCAATATATTACACTGCTAGAGAAAAAAACACACAATGCAAGTTCAAATTACATGGGTGTGCGTAGGACTAATTATTTGTACATAAACAACTGGTATGCATAAATTGGCAAAGTAACCTAACGTTCAACATTAAAAAAAAGGTAGTTAAGATATACTTCTCAACAGCATTGCCTGTCCACTTATCACTTGATACTCACAAATAAAGAGAGGTTAGAGAGAATAACCTTGATTCTGGAAGAGATATCCACACATGTTGAACAAATGTTTTGTATAGGAAAACATTATCGCTGAAACAATTTCATTTCTTCCTCCATTACACAATCGAATGGACCAATGTATACAAAACAAAAAGGAAATCAGATGTCAAATTTTATGGCTTGTCGTAAACTGCCAATGGTATGGACTTTGAATTATCCTCAAAAGGAAAAGATGCAGAGAAAAACGGGAAACACCCAAATAATATTGAGATACATGAATCAACTAATTACCTAGTTATCCTGTTGAAGGAGGATTCCCTTGTTAGCCTGCTAATTACATTGTATGCCTAAGTTAGATGTACATAGTAATTTAGTATTGTTTAATTTATGGTCGATTTAATATATATGTAATGGGTCAAATGGGTTTAAAAAACAGTTATGCCAAACACCCATGTAGTTGGCTAGTTCAGTTACTACGCAGTTAGGAGTGGTTGTATATAGTTGACAGTTAGAAAAGCAGTTATGGTATGAACATTGTGATGGTTCATGCTGAACTGTCAACTTACCACTTAGATTTGTATAAATAGTTATAGGTGTCCGCAAACAAAATCATCTATTACAATATTTAATCAAAAGTCTGTTTGTTGCAATTACTCTGTCTTTATTGTTTTACTGTTTCATTGAAGATAGATAAACCATTCAATCTGGTTCTCACTCAACATGTTAAAAGACAATTGGCTTGGCAAGAACATGTGAAACATTGTATCAAAGCTACGCTCAGATCATGGGAGAAAGGCCTAAGGCCATTGATGGGAAGAAGTTTACTTAGTAGTTTTTGCATAGGGAAACAACCACAAAAAAGGTCTCCTTGGATAGCAGGAAGAAAAAGTTTATCCTTTTTACCAGGGGATGTAGGAGATTTGCTTGAAGCGATGAAGGAAGTTGAGGCTTTTAATGCCTCAAAGGAAACCATGAGAACTATGGGGAGAAGATAGCCAGAACCCAAAGGAGAAGAGGGTAGTGTACAATATGCAATATCCGGTTGGGCATGTTATTGGTAAATTCACAAATAAAGATAAGAAAGTCAAGAAGGGGAACAAAAGGAGGACTGTGAAGATCAATACCCTGAAAAAAATGGTCATGTTTCCTGAAAAAAGTACATGTGGCACTGATTACAGATTGAGGCACAGGACTATGGAAATTGGGGGACACGAATACTTGGTTTGTGGGAAGTGCATAACAAAGTGCATATGTGCCCAACAAGAACCTTGTCAGGAAGATTAAAGTACAAAATATGTGATGATAGCAAAGGAGGAGATCAGAGAAGAAAATCATCTTCTCATATGGTAGAATTGGAGAGATGTTATATGAAACAAAGAAGGAAATTATGTCATCTCTTTTTTTTTTTTAATGTCCTTACCCACCAAAAGGTCTTCATTGAGTGTTCGAAGTTTTGATCATTTGGGAGAACAAGGTTACATTGTGGGAATTGGTGATAACAACGTGCAGCTACATTACATGTTGGAGGGAAAATGGGGACATGGAAGGCACAAGAGGAGTTTCACACAGAGTAGATGAATTGAAGAAGTTATCACGAACACATACAAGTATTGCAGAATACTTGAGTTATAGAACCAAAGGAAGAGGAAGCTTCACTTGTGAGAGGTTTGGACAGGATTGAATTGGAACAAGGATGTGGGCAGGATTATTTTGATGAGGAATTACATAAGTTGGAATGGTTTCCATTATATGCTTTGAAAGTAAATTCACTTTCAAGTTTTTGTCTTTCATGGATTTGTGAAGAAAGCCGTTTGGTTTGTGTAAAGAATTGGGAGATCTTCAGTAGAAAGTTTGTGGAACATGGTTAAGTGTTCTATTGGTTTACCTTAATATGAGAGGCTAGATGAGTTACCACCCAAGGAGAGGAGTGGTGGAATAAATTGTGAGTTGCATTATGATTATAGATAAACTTGGAGGCTATCTATGTGTCACACTGGGTGACAAGTGGATAAAAATAGTTGCTGGTTTGCAGGGTTGAATGAGGATGATGGAGGAAGCCATGGGGGACTGTTATAAAGTTCATAGTATGGTGCAGGTGATAACTATGAAACAGCAGGAGAGACCAGTGGTATGATAGAAGCCAGGAAAAGAAGTGGGAAGAGTAGCCTGTTATCCCTACTAAAGTTGAAGACCCACAGGGCATGGGACAAGGATAAGGCTGCATAGAGAAGCACAGAGAAAGGAATGAACTGTGAGACCCAATTGGAGTCAGAACTAGAAGCAACAGGGAGGAAGATGCAGAACAAGGGTGCATTCACTGATAGCAATGACTTTGAAATCATTGTGTGAAGAAACTGAAAGATCAAAGAATGGAAGGAACTTGGCATAAGTTGAATTAGGGGACGGATCTATGTTAGCCTGCTAATTACATTGTATGCCTAAGTTTGAGTATGTACATAGTATAGTATTAGTTTAGTTTAGGGTCAAATTTAATTATATCGTAATGGGTCAACATGGGTTAAAAACAGTTAGGCCAAACACCCATGTAGTTGCAGTTATTAGCAGTCAGGGAAGTGGTTGTATTAGTTGACAGTCAGTTAGGGATGAACATTGTTGATTGGTTCATGGTAAAATGTCACACCACTTAGATTAGTATAAATATGTATAGTTGTCTGCAAACAAAAAGGAAATCAGACTCAAATTTTATGGCGTGTAAATGCATGTGTGACTTTGAATTATCCCTCAAAAAGGAAAAGATGCAAAGAAAACGGGAAACACCAAATAAATGAGATACAAGAATCAACTAATTACCAATTTGTCCTGTTGAAGGAGGATTCCCTTAGAAAAAATGTCGTAAAGTTCCTCTTTCTTTTTGGTAGAATATATGACTGGGCACTTTGACATCTGGATTATTTCTTTATAGTCTGTGGGCAATTTGGTCTCCCATTTCTCATAATCCTCCTGGATATATATTAATCAATTACTGTCTTAGAGTTTAACATACAGTTAAAGGCCAGAGTTTAGATATATATGAATCAAAAGTTAGCCAACTTTGTCAAATATAGAAACTTACCTGTAATTCCAATGATTTCTTAAGCTGTATGACCACTTCATGAGCTGTTGGCCGTCTTTCTCTCCTGTGATGTAAGCATTGAAGGGCAATCCTCGTAAATGTAATATATGACTGTGGCACAATTTCTTCTTTGATACCCTCAAACACTAACTCATCAAGTTTTCCTAAATGATAGTGATGTTTAGCCAAAAAGGGTAAATAAAGATACTGATCATCTACTTTTTCGGACGATAGCTTCCCACACAATATGTCAAATAAAACCGCACCCAATGAGAATATATCAGATTCTTTAGTTAGGAAGCATGTTTTCAAGAATAGAGGGTCCCGATAGCCGATTGTGCCTGTAACATTGTCAATGACTACATCCTGATTCACTGGACATACTAAGGAAAGCGCAAAATCACTAATTTTTGCTTTCCAATCATCAAACAGGAGAATGTTGCTGCTGCTAATGTCCATATGCATTACCATCTCTAGACTTGAAACGTTTCCATGAAGAAACTCCAACCCGATTGCAATATCAATGCATATCTTAAGCCGCATCACCCACGTAAGACTATCATTGCTTAAGTACTTATCAAGACTTCCTCTCGGTGCATAATCATAAACAATTATTTTCTCATCCTCTTCATCACAGTAGCCTACAAGACCAATGACATTTTCATGTTTATACTCCATAAGGATTTCAAGCTCTGTCATAAATTCAGCTTCTCCTTCAGCAGATTTCCTACGCACCCGCTTGGCAGCAATGATGTTATGTCCATGAGTGTCAGTGTGAGTAGCTACTCCTCTATATACCCTCCCAGAATCTCCAGTTCCAACAAGACTGCTTTGACTGAAGTCTTGTGTGGCCAGTCTGATGTATTCAAGTGAAATTTTGAGGTTGTCCTTGTGGTTCTCCTGTGAATCATGGGTCAGTCAGTTGATTTGATGAGTCAAAAACATGTTTAAACAACTTGCCATCTAAAATTGTAAATTAAGGTTAGTTGTAGCATTATAACACTAAAAAAAAGTTACTTGTACTGATATACATCACGATGAAGCGGAAGTGAGGAGGTTAATTCACGGAGAATCAGTAGCATGTCATAAAATAGTTCAATCACTAATTTAATAAATTTACGACAAATCTCCAAATTATTTATTAAAAGTAATTTTTCAAACTAAATTTTATCAAAATTAAATATTTTGTTTTATTTTGTTAGAGCATCTCCAATGCACTAGTTTTCAATGACTTTTTACTATTTTGAAAAGGTTTTTACCATTGTGTTAAAAGCTTTTTTAAAGGCTTTTTATGAATGACTTGCTAAACTAAAAGCTATTGCCAAAAGCTTTTCCCTCTCACACTTTTGTATTTTATTATTTTTATTCATTTATGAGAAAAGCTTTGTAAAGACTTTTAAGCATTGGAGTGATGACTTTGAATTGAATTTTGAGTGAATAAAATATAATAAATAGATGCTAATTAATGTAAAAAAGTCTTTTGAAAACTATAGCATTGTGGATGCTCTTAGTAGTAACAAAGTCTAGTTAAGGTAGGTTTCGATTATGATAGCTTTCTTTGTAAGTTTACTTGCCTTGCAAGGCAAGTAAACGTGTAGCTTTGTATTAGGAATGTTTGTTTGAGTCAGCTGATTGTTTAGTCGATTCCCCCCCACCTCTATAAATAGAGGTGGGGGGTGAAGGTCTCAAAACACACGCATCTTCTATTCTTCCTTGTAACCGATCGTTGTATAATAAATCGTTTGAACGTTCGGTTAAACTTTGTAGTATCCTTGTTCATCTTGTTTCTTCGTTCTTCAACGAGTATCGTTTGAAGGTGTTACTTGTGCTCGATACATCCTGCCAACAAGTGGTATCAAGAGACGCGGTTACTGTGGTCTTGAAGTTCGAGTGCTAGTTCATGGTTTCGAGTTAATCCGAGGTGCTGAGTCTGTTCGAGTTTCGGGTTATCGTAAGTTGCAGGTTTTTTGTTAGCGAAGAAGACGAAGTAGTTTGTTAGGTGTGTTCATGGTTTCTTAGTTATTCCGAGGTGTCTGAGTCTGTTCGAGTAGTTTGGGTTTTCTAAGTTGCTAGGTTTTTTTTGGCCTAGGAAGGAAGACGATGTATTCTTTTAGGAGTGGATTCTTTTTTTTTTGTTGAGAAAATTCGCTCTGACGAGGATATAGTTTGTTTACCCAAATAGGGAGTCAAATTAAGTGGTCTACTATTTTGACTTTTTTATTGTTTTCTTTCTGTTTGTTTGTTAATTAATTTATAATATACTTTATTAATATCTTATAGATATATATTAGTATTATATGAATAATATCCATGTCGTTTTGATTCTTTGTACACTGAGCTCACGCCATTTTGGCTGTTTTTGTCTGGTACAAAAAGTGGGTGAAAAAAATTTACAAAAAGAACTCCTTAGACTTTTAATTATTTACGACTTTTCTATATAATAAACTTTATTTATCAAATATATTTACATATATCTACTCTCGATTCATTCATATATAAGTAAATTACCGTGGAAAGAAACTTCGATTGCGCGCACGAAATACGAAGTGGCCTCGAATATTGGATGTGCTTATGATGATCAACGCGCACTGATTGTTTTATTTATAGATTGTTGATATTGTTTAAATCATAAATGTAGAAAAATAAAAATTTTACAAAACGTACCCTAGCTTTTTATCTATTTACGACTGATTCTTTCTATTAATAAACTGTTTTTTATCAAATATATAAACACTATTTCACCAATTCATTCAGATAAATAAAAAAAATGTATTCCGGCACAATGTGTTTGCACATTTGCCGTCTGACTTACGTACGATTTATAGCGATAATATTGAAGTTTTTAATTTATAAAATATGAGTTTGCTCACATGCAACATGCCGCAATGAGTGGACCACATTTCCACTCTATATTTTTTTGCGAGAAAATTATGCCTCGTCGGCAATGCGCAAGTATGTTTATTTTTTTCGCACTTAAAACTTACGTCACCGGAGCTAACGCTTGGCTATGCAGTCGCAAGCTTCTTTACGCAGTCAATAACAACCCTACGCTATGCAAAATAATTATAAGTGACAAAAGTTAATAAGAGAAATAATATATATTCTCCTCGCAAGCTAATGCGGGGGACTGAATCTTGCTTGTCTACTACTATGCTTGTTACTACTACAAAGGAAACAAGTTTCGTTTTTCTTTTTAATAAATAAAAGGAATTCGATTAAGTCCTTGTTTGCGGGTTCTTGCGGTTCAAGTATCGATCGTGGTTAGCTTGGATTTCAAGTTTTACGATCGAGTTATTTTTCTTGATCAAGATCGAGGTTTTAGGTTTTCTAATTAATTCGATTTGCAAGACGGGTTTTTAGCAACAAGGGTTAAAGAATATGTCGTCAATAGCGAAGTTTGACGTCGAAAAATTTAACGGGTCTAATGACTTTGGGTTGAGGCGTGTGAAGATGCGGTGTCTAGTAATTCAACATGGTTAGGAGGCTGCGTTAGATCCATTCCCAAAAACCATAACGGATGCTGAAAAACTGTAGCGTTGAAGACGGATGTCTACAAGAAAGCACATAGTGCCTTACTATTGTGCTTGGATAACAAGGTGTTGAGGGAAGTCAACAAAGAAGATTCTGCTACGGGAGTTTGGTTAAAGTTGGAAACTTTGTATATGACAAAGTCGTTAGCCAATAAATTGTACTTGAAGAAGAAGTTGTTCACTTTCTACATGCATTCAGGTAAGAAATTATCTGAACATATAGATGAGTTTAATAAGTTGATCGGTGACTTGGCGAACATAGACGTTGATATTGATGACGAAAATCAGGCACTCATGTTACTTACTTCATTACCATCTTTATATGATAACTTTGGGGAGACATTGCTTTATGGAAGAGAGTTGCTTACTTTGAAAGATGTCTTCTCTAGCCTCAATTCACGGGAGTTGAAAAAGAGGACAGCTGCAAAGGATTATGGTGATGGGTTATATGTAAGGGGAAGGTCTGATCATCGGGGTAATCAAGGACGTGGTAGTTTGCGGTCAAAGTCGAAAGGTAAAGGAACTTATAAAGTGAAGGGTTACATATGTTATTCTGAGGATCACCTGAAGAAAGACTGTCCAAAGAGGAACAAGAAGAAATCAACTGGCTTTGTCAAGAACAATGCGGGACAGGATTCTGGTATGGATTCTGAGGGTTATGTCAATGGTGACTTGTTGATGGCGGTGAGTGAGGAGAGGTTCTTAGAGTGGATCATGGACTTTGGTGGCTCCTATCACATGACGCCTAGGAGGGACTTCTTATTTGATTGTAAGGAGTTCAATGGTGGTACGGCTTTGCTCGGTGATAATAGAGCATGTGCCATAGGGACAAAGAAGGTGAGAGTACAAATATTAAATGGTTCAAGTTTTGTTCTTGAGAATATGCGTTACATTCCCGAGTTGAAGAGAAATTTGATATAGAGGGCTATACCGTAAAGTTGCAGAATGGAAGAGTAAAGGTGATCAAGGGTTCTTTGATGGTTTTGTTAGGAACTATGAAGGGAAATTGTGTGTACTCCTTAGATGGCTGGGCTGAATCGGGTGAAGCTAGTGTTGGTATAAAAGAAAAGGAAAGTCTTGCGCAGGTATGGCATAAACGCCTGGGTCACATTAGTGAAGCAGGCTTGCATGAACTGGAAAAAAGAGAGGTGCTTGGCTATAAAGGTCTAGGTAAGCTCGAATTCTGTGAAAATTGTGTTCTTGGAAAATCAACTAGGGTGAGTTTTGGTCGAGGTCAGCACACAATAGAGGGAGTTATAGATGTCCATGCGGATCTCTGGGGTCCTTCTCGGGTGGAATCGATGAGTGGTTGCCGATACTTCTTATCGATTGTTGATGATTATTCGAGGAGGGTTTCGGTTCATTTTCTTAGACACAAGAATGAGGCGTTCAACATGTTTAAGGAGTGGAAGCAGTTGGTAGAAAATCAGACAAGAAGAAAGATGAAGAAACTGCGAATCGATAACGGTTTAGAGTTTTGTAATCAGAAATTTAATAACTTGTACAAGGAGAGTGGGATAACAAGGCATTTGAGAGTTACAAGAACTACGCAATAGAATGGTTTAGCTGAACGAATGAATAGGATGCTCTTGAACAAGGTTAGGTGTTTACTGATTCAGTCTGGTTTGCCAGATTCGTTCTGGGCAAAAGCAACGGTGACGGTAGCATATCTGATTAATATGTCTCCATCTACAACATTGGAGAAGAAGACACCTATGGATTTATGGTCAGGACATCCGGCGAATTACGAGATGTTGAGGATATTTGGTTGTGTTGCTTATTCACACGTGAATCAATGGAAGCTCAATCTTAGAGCTATTAAATGCATATTCCTGGGGTATCCTGATGGTGTGAAAGGATACAGATTATGGAGGTTAGATGATTTCAAACCAAATATAATCATAAGCAGTGATGTGGTGTTTAATGAGAGCCTTATTTATAAGGATACTCTTAAGGGTGCTGGTGACTGCAGATTCTAGGAAGGAAGTTGAGTTTGAGATGGAACTTCAAGGCAGTAGGGTCGAACCAAATGTGGATCCTCATACTGGGGAAAATCCAGGGAATGAATATGAGGAACCAGATGAAGGGCCTCAACAACAGAATCAGACAACTATGTTGTGGTGCGTTATAGAGCAAAGAGAACAACTACTATACCTACAAGGTATAGGGATGAAGGTAATGTATCATTTTCTAGACCCACAGGGTTTAGGGAACAAGATGATATGACGGCTTATGTGTTTGCTATTGCTGAAGAAGAAGATACACATGTACCTATCACATTCTAGGAGGCGATTAACTCATCTGAAAGGATGAATGGGTTTGTGCTATGAAGGAAGAGATGAGTTCTTTAAAGAAGAACCATACTTGGGAGCTGGTCGATCAACCGCCTGGTCAGAAGCTAGTAAGTTGCAAGTGG
Organism: Tanacetum coccineum; assembly: GCA_026074375.1. Taxonomy (NCBI): domain Eukaryota; kingdom Viridiplantae; phylum Streptophyta; class Magnoliopsida; order Asterales; family Asteraceae; genus Tanacetum; species Tanacetum coccineum. The sequence goes on along the minus strand of BQNB010014651.1, from coordinate 17,623 downwards.
TTGTATAAGATTAAAGAAGAGATTGAAGGTGTTCAAAAACCAAGGTACAAAGCAAGGCTGGTAGCTCGGGGGTTTACATAACGAGCAGGGATTGACTATAATGAGGTTTTTTCACCTGTGGTTTGACATACAATTATACACGAAAAGAACCCTAAGGCCAGTTTGGTGAGTGTGGATCTGTGTTGAAGGCTTTGGTTGAGAGGGTAAAGGTCCCTGTGGGTTCGAGCCTAGCACCACCCTAGAACTTCCCCTTTTTCCAAGTTTTATTATTGAACATATTTTTTTGAAAAGTATTATAACTTAAAAATAAAGAAAAATTATAAAAAGGAAACTTTTTATATAAACTTAAAAAAATAAGCAGAAAAACTAAATGAAGATGACATATTGGGTTATTTTAACTAAGGACTAAAACTAAGACTTGTTAAGCTATTTTAAAACTAAATAAGCTAATGAAAAAAGACAAAATAAGCAAAACAGACTACACTTATACCTAATGAGCAAATAGAAACAAAAATTAAGCAATCCTAACAAACAATAAGCTCTGAAAAGCAAATGAGCTTTTGGCTCAAAACTGGTAACCAAACAGCCCAAAAGGCACTTTTCTAGCTTAATTTTAAGCTAGAAAAGGGATCCTTATGGCTTAGTGGGCTATACCACTGAAAAGCTTATACAAAAATCTTTCTAAATCAGCAAATAAAAAGGAATTTGAAATTCATATAAGTCATGAAAAAGGCTTATGAAAAGGGCTAGTTATACTCAGTAGCTACTTTTTTGGTTTTCTTCAAAAGACAACTAGGCTTATACAGCCCAAATTTTAAGCTAGTAAAATAAGTTAAAATTACAAAATCTGTTGAAACAGATAAATTACATATTACAAACTACTTATGCAAACAAAATCAGTAGCTAAAACCTACCTTAGCTTATCTATTTTTGCATTTGAAAGATTGACATTTTTAACTTAAAAAACTTAGACAGATTGACCAAACTTTCAAAAGGCAAAAACAAACTTAACCAACTCTTATTTTACTGCACTTTAGAACCTAAATGAAGCATAAACAATATCTTAAAACAACTTTTAAACATAAATCAAATATAAACAATTTGATGAAATTTCAAAACCACAGATTTGGACAAATTATAGAATTATCTTAAAACTTATTTTTAACTTGAGACACTTATAAAAAACTAATTTAAACATCTTAAAATAAAGTCTTAAAGCTGGCTCAATGACCCTAAGTGGTTTTACACCCCTTTTGACCCATTTTGGACCCTTAACCCAAACACCCCTTTAAGGACTGGATACATGAAAATAAGCTTAAACAGATTAAGAGAGGCATCAAACAAGATCAAATAGCTTATAATTAGGATAAGAATAAGCACAATTGATACAGAAATAAGCACAAATAAGCAAGGTAAGCTATTGAACAGTAAATGCATAAAAATGAGCTTGAAAATAAAATATAGGACTTACAAAGATCCTTAGCTTTTGGCAAGAGCTTAACACTTAAACCAGCTTACAAATGAACCTATAGCTTCCCAAGAAGCACTAAAACCATGGCCATCCATTACTTACCATACTCTAAAAGGCTTGAACCCAGAATTTTTGATAAATGAGCTTTTAAAAACAGAAAATAAGCTTAAGCTTTTGATGAAGCCTAAGAAAGGATTGCAGACTTAAAAGAGAGCTTTTAAAGAGGTCAATAAGTGATTTGTAAGAACAAGTAAGCTGAAATGCAAAGAAGCTTAAAAGGACAGATTTTCATAAAACATAAATTTCATTCAAAACATTAAAAGATTACAAGGCTTTTGAAAGTAAGATTACATAATTTAATTGACATAAAACATAAATAAAAACATTAAAAATAAAGTTTTAAACTACTCCTAAGTTATATTACTCTAGATCTCTTCTACAAAGAGGATTCTAATCTATTTATATAAAAAAAACTAAAGGCACAGGGTGTGCTTCTTATGCTTCTTGTGAGAGAGGCTTTCCAAGCCTTAATCTGAGCCCTTCATCTTTCTTTGGCTCCAAGTGATATGATCACAACCCTTCATGTCGTGTCAGCCAATCGCGAATCCTAGGATTGCCAGCGTGGTTTGGAAGCTTATGGGATGTGGGGTTTTGTTGTGAGGTTCATTTGGGGAAGAGGGTGAGAGTGACAGGTGAGTAGGTTTTGGGGATTGGGTTTGGCGGGAAAAGGGATTTGGGAGAGATATACAATGAAAATGTTTTGACCCTGTGTTATTTATAAACGGTTGTTAGGATTAGGGACTAACGGTGAAACTAGCCAGGGACTAACCGTGTTAGTCCCTAAGGACTTAAGGTGTAATAAGGGTTAACTGGGTTAAGTGGATTTTGGGCTTAGGTTTTGTATTTGGGCCACGTTTGGTTTTAATAAATAATGGGTTAAAGGGTTTTAGGTTTATAAGTGTGTAGTGGGCTGACCCGGGCCACTAAAATGGGTACGGGTTGGCCCACTTTGATACAATTAGGGTTTCGGGTCCGTTTTTCGATGCTCATTCCATTGCTATGTCCCGGGGTTGACTTTGACTTCGAATTTTGTTGACTTTGACTTTGACTTTTTGACTTTTCATGCTCTTTTCATTCCCGTGCTCGGTTTTGTTGGTTTTTCTTTGTTTTTGTTCTTTTCTGAATTTCTGTTACCTACACAACACAAATAGCAAAACAAGCATATATATGGCATTTTATGCCCGTTTTTAGTCATTTAGGCTCGTTTTTATAGGTAAATGGTATCTGTAATTAATCACATACTAAAATCCCCCATACTAAGATATTGCCGTGTCCTCACGCAATGCCATAAGTAAACACTTAAGAAAACCAAGAATCTCAAATCCCCTCGACTAATTACCTCGAAAAGTAGCTAAGTCTTCATCAAAGGGAATTAAAGAATCAATAGATTTGAAAAGCCGTGTTTTGACCATTTTTAAATATTTACACTTATTACCACACATATTTTTTGTAATTATTTTTTTTTTCCTTCATTTTTTGTACTATTTTTTAAGGCAACTAACTAACATGTTACTTCATTATTTTCATTACGACTTTTAGGGTTCATAGAACAAGACGCACTTAAACCTAAAAATGCCCAAAAAATATAAATTTATCGACTCACGACTTTTCACTTGTCCCAAACCAAGCTTAAAAACGAAATCACCGTTAAATATAAGTTAAGATGCTAACACTACTCATATTTGTAACTTGTAACTTTTCACTCCCGACAATTATTATATATTTAGTTGAAAGTGCCATTACGAATTTCAAAACAAAGATAAACAATTCTTCTCGGCACATTCCCAAACATTGCGGCAAGTGACCAGGCTGCTTTTTGACCACCTTCACAGAGGACTAAGTATCGGGAATCATAGGTACCTTCGGTTTCAAAAACTCTTAGGTTTCCCGTTTATACATAGCTTATTTAAAAATCACAACTTAAATGAAATTTTCTTAGTTCGAAAGATAGTTAAATTTTAAGAAAAAAGATTTTTCCCTATATTTATTAAATCAACTTTATTACACTTAACATTAAACAAAACCATATGCAATTGAAATCCTCGACCTTTTTTTAAGGCTAAAGCAACATCGTTTGTGAGTCGGCAAGTATGCAACAAACTTTTAATCATCTCGGGAATTATTATCTTATACTATGGGGTGGTGGTAGCCTTCTTTTGAAGACTGCCACATCGGTTGTGAGCTGGCAAAAGGCAGTAAACTTTTTATCAGCCCACAGTTTATATTATTACATTGTCATTTTTTTAGTTATTATTTCTACCATGATATATAAAGAAAGTTTCTTTTTGGAAAATTTAAGTATAAATTTGAACTAAGACAAAAATGTTATTGACTACATTTCAAAAATTGTTGATTTAAGTTTAATTTTAAAAAATAGCACGTATTATTAGTCCGGTTATGAGCTTATGGGAGAAAAAGCCACAAATTACACACATAAGCTTGTAAGATTTCTAAATAATCCTTGTTTAGCATCCAACTCATACTTAACTCTATCATTTTTCGTTCTTTAGAAAGATCCGCGAATGCTTAGTCTAAACGTTAAGGAACAAGCTAGAGGTCAACACACTCGATCGAGTCAAAATTTATTCTTATTCTACCCAGCAGGAAAGTCAAAATTGTGACAAAACACTTATTTTGTTTTTGAGAATTTTGAATTTTTTTTCATTTTTTTGATATTTTGGTGGAAAAAACGGGATTACGTGAAAACAAGGCTGCAGGAAAAATCAAATCGAAAATCCCCCTATACTAGAACTGAATATTCTACATAATGTTTTAAGAAGGGTCTCTACGTATATCTAAAGCCGTTTATTAAGTATGCACAAATATAAACGTTAGTCGATAAGATTTGGATATTGGATTTCCAAAATGAAGCTGAGGATTTGAAGCTCGAGTGAACGAAGGACAAAACCATGAGCACAAGAGGCTTCAAAATCCGGCAATCCTGGACATACAATACAGAACACGAAACACGGAAAATGGAAGAGGCGAGCCTCTCACACAACACACTTATTCATTACTACTATTACAATCATATTAGGATAAGCATGGGTTGCCACCAACGAAGCGCTTATTTTTGTTAACCGAGTCTTGAGCCTGACTCGATCCCCTATACTTGAGCTGGCCAGGGAGGATAGAAATGGAGAAACGGAACATCCAAGTTAGGATTGTCCCTTCCATAGATCATCATCGGGCTTTCAAAAACAAGCTGGGAAGCTTTAAAGCCCCGATGTGATAAGAGATGAACTTTGTCATCATTTTCGGATGAAAATTGAAGCAAAGTATCAATCACTGGGCAAAGGGTGGTTGGGCGGGTAAAGGTCTAGGCATACGAACATAATGTTCAGAGGTATCACCCACCACTGTGGTAGTCAAAAATCCCGTATCGGGCTCAAAGTAAATTCCGTCATCATCCGGGTGGGCCGGTTGTTTCGCATGAGGACGTGGAGAATGATGACATCAAAATGAAATGACTTCCAATTTCAAAACTAACGGGTTCATTGCTAATCAATTCTTCAAGGAAAAGATATCCCCTTCAAGAAGTCATATCACATTCTCAAAGCCCCGCGTGGCATCCTCATCCGGGAGTAAGAAATAAATCAATCTCCTCCATAAGAGAGTCACTATCCTCAACGAGGATAGGAGATGGAGAGAAAGATTCAATTATAGCATTAGAATTTTTAGAATTAACTTCTTCCGGGGGTCGAGGAGATGAATTATCATACAACAATTTCTCAACAAGAGAAATATCCCCCTTTGGATCAAATTTTGCTTTATCAATTCCTAGTGGAATTGATTTAAGAAGAGTGAGTTCACCGGCTAACTCATCGAGAAAAGAATCGATCTTAGGAGAAGAATCAATCGAGATATCTTGATTTAGCAAAGATTCTAGAAGATCAGATTCGGCATCAAAGCGAACAATTCCCGGTGAAATTGAATCGATACTATCTAACACCTCATCATCAATTTGATCTACCTTCGTATAAATGATTTCTTCATCAAGATCAAAAAGAGGGTTAGAGAAAATTTTAAAATCTTCCATTGGAACGTCGTCCCCAGAAAATGACTCGTCATCACTCGAGGTAAAATCATCATCGATATCAAAGAGAGGGTTAGAGAAAGTAAGATGACTCTTTGAAGAATCATCACAAAGCGGCAAATCACACTCACCGTCGGATAAATTCCTCAGACTCACTGGGATTTGGACAAATTGTTCTCGACACTAGACTATTATTAATTTGTCCCGATCCGTGCCCGGAATAGCGTCAAGATGAGAGAGTCCCTTAATCGATAAGATCGGGTGTATTGCAATAGTATAATCCTCGTCAATCATCATCATCATCATCATCATCACAGTAATGGTAGGGAACGATTCCAACTCTGAGTATTTATGTACTCTACACCCCCTCCCCCAACTCCTCGTGAATAATTTGCACATCATCATGAAGTTTACGAAATATCTCTAGAATACCCTCCGGTTGATATTGCTTGTCTTCAAAAGCACGCTCAATTTTAGAAATTGTCTCCCATGCTAGTGATATAACCTTTGAATGTTTCATAAAAAAAAATCGATTATACTTTCTTAAGAAAGGTTTGCACAGAGTTAATAAGGTTTCTTTTATCTGCAAAAATACCAAACTTGTTCTTCTTGAGGAGGTAGAATGAACGACGGAATACTGCATGGGTTGAGTATAATGTTTAGCCGCCCTTCCCTCTGCTTAGCAATTCAACACTAAGTTTTCTCACGAAACGTTTGATGACTGTAGGAAATTTTAGGGGTTTAAATTGGTCAAAACCAGAATAATTAGAATCATAACACGGATTAGGTTCGTAATAATTCATCGGTTGACATTAAAAATTCTTGTGATGACCCCCACAACATTCACAACAAGGATATTGTTATGGAAAACTCGGTGAAGTTTATGGAAAATAATCAAAATTTTGATTTGAAAACACGTCCTGATCGTAGACACAAACTGGGACTTGAGGTGGACAAAATCTAACCATAATGGCATCGTTCCCACATAACTCACAAGAGTATAGCACGTATTGGTTGTGTGGGAGGTGGTATGAAAATCCTCGGGAGGGTTATCGAAAAAATTCAGAGTCGAATCATAAGTTAAAGAATCTCCATTCCTTGAATGGCATAGAAAGCAATATCCATCTCGAAGATCATTACCACAACCGCCGCAAGTACACCTCGACAAGGGTGGACCAATAACCCGTGTCTCCACACCCTATGATCTCGAACAAATGTCGTCCCGCTGACATAAAGAGAATAAATGATAAAGAGGGTTAGAAGGAGAATCAAATGGTTTTTAAGAAGAAAAAGAAGATTATTTTTTGGGTTTTTAAAAGCTTTATAAATCAAACAAAAAATTTATAGAGGACAAAACTAAATCGAATATCTTTAAACCAATAATCAACATTTTTCAACATAGAGCTCTCTAAAAGAAAAACGCACAAAGATACGATGAATCGAAAAGCGCGAAGCTGTTAAAAACCTTCTCCTTTCGGGTCGTAGTTCCTCGGAACAACCCTCCTTATACCCCTCTTATAGTTTGTTTAACTTTCAAAGGTGAGCCGTACCTCGCAAGTGACACAAAAGGCAAGTTTTAAATCTTTGGTTGTTTTTTGATTTTTTTGTACTTTCAATACTTTAGGAAAAGTATTGTTGGTATTTTTTTTAATTTTTATAATACGAAGAAAATATTCACAAAACCCGGAAAATGATAACTTCACGAGGATGTCTTCAAGGCACAATAAGACTTCAAATCGATTTATCGTACACACCTCCTCCGACATCGGCGCCAAAAATTGACTAACGTATCCGAAAGCCACACCTTAGATAAATATAATATATATATATAAATATATATATATATATATATATATATAATATAAAATAAATAAATATATCATATATAAGGGTAATCTCAAAGATATCAATAATAGTAGAGAGTAAGTATTCCGTGAGGCTTTTAAGAAGATTTTTAATTTTATCCAAAGAAAAAACCCTAAAAAAACATCTCGGGTCGTGTCCCGACAAGGCGTGAATTTGAAAATCGAGAATCTGTTTGCGGATAATGCTTGAATATCACAAATTTGGGTTGGTTTTCTAATTCTACGGGAAAAAGCAATTAAAGAGCATGCTAAACTAAAAACGAAGGCAATTAATAATTAAAAACGTTAACGGGATTCAAATCTCGTTCTTTAAAAACCTAAATTCTACAAAATTAGCCCTACAAATGCAAATTTAATTTTTAACAATCTTAAATGATAAAAGAAAATTAAAAAAAAGAATTATATCTTTTTTACTTTTATTTAATTTATTATGAATTAAAAACATATTTAATCTAAATAAAACATTAAAAATAGTAAACTAATTTATAAAAATCTAGAAAAATTATAAAAAGTACTTTAAGCTGTTTAAAATATAGGAAAAATAAAAAACTAGAAAAATTGGATATTGAAGGATACGCTGGAAAAAGCCAAATAAGCTGATAAGCTAAATGGACCTAAAAAGAGGGTTAAATAATAAATGATTTAAAGCATAACACGAAAAAGACCCTAGGGCCAGTTGGTGATGTGGTTTTGTGTTGATAGCTTTTGGGTTGAGAGGGTAAAGGACTAGGGTTTCGAGCCTAGCACACCCAACTCCCCCGTTCCAAAGTTTTATATTTTGAACAGTTTTTTTTGAAAAAGTATTATAACTTAAAAAATAAGCAATTTAAAAAGGGAACTTTTTTAATTAAACTTAAAATAAAGCTGGAAAAGCTAAATATTGAAGATAAGACCCGGGTTAAATATTAACTAAGGACTAAAACTAAGACTTGTTAAGCTATTTTAAAACTAAATAAGCTAATGAAAAAAGACAAAATAAGCAAAACAGACTACACTTATACCTAATGAGCAAATAGAAACAAAAATTAATCAATCCTAACAAGCAATAAGCTCTGAAAAGCAAATGAGCTTTTGGCTCAAAACTGGTAACCAAACAGCCCAAAAGGCACTTTTCTAGCTTAATTTTAAGCTAGAAAAGGGATCCTTATGGCTTAGTGGGCTATACCACTGAAAAGCTTATACAAAAATCTTTCTAAATCAGCAAAGAAAAAGGATTTTGAAATTCAAATAAGCCATGAAAAAGGCTTATGAAAAGGGCTAGTTACACTTAGTAGCTACTTTTTCATAAAACATAAATTTCATTTAAAACATTAAAAGATTACAAGGCTTTTGAAAGTAAGATTACAGAATTTAATTGACAGAAAACATAAATAAAAACATTAAAAATAAAGTTTTACACTACTCCTAAGTTATATTACTTTAGATCTCTTCTACAAAGAGGATTCTAATCTATTTATATATAAAAAACTAAAGGCACAGGGTGTGCTTCTTGTGAGAGAGGATTTCCAAGCCTTAATCTGAGCCCTTTATCTTTCTTTGGCCCCAAGTGATATAATCACAACCCTTCATGTCGTTTAAGCCAATCGCGAATCCTAGGATTGCCAGCGTGGTTTGGAAGCTTTTGGGATGTGGGGTTTTGTTGTGGGGTTCTTTTGGGGAAGAGGGTGAGAGTGACTAGGTAGGAGGTTTATTGGGATTGAGTTGGCGGGAAAAGGGATTTTGGGAGAGATATATACATGAAAAAATGTATGACCCTAGTGGTTGTTTTAAACACGGTTTTAGGTTAGTTAGGGACTACGGTGAAACTAGCCAGGACTAACCGTGTATATCCCTAAGGACTTAAGGTTAATAAGGGTTAAACTGGGTTAAGTGGGTTTTGGGCTTAGGTTTGGTATTTGGGCCACGTTTGGTTTTAATAAATAATGGGTTAAAGGGATTTAGGTTTATAAGTGTGTAGTGGGCTGACCCGACCCACTAAAATGGGTACGGGTTGGCCCACTTTGATACAATTAGGGTTTCGGGTCCGTTTTTTGATGCTCATTCCATTGTTATGTACCGGGGTTGACTTTGACTTTTGTTGACTTTGGCTTTGACTTTTTGACTTTTTCACACTCTTTCCAATCCCGTGCTTGGTTTTGCTTTGTTTTTGTTCTTCTAAATATCCGTTACCTGCACAACACAAATAGCAAAACAAGCATACATTTGGCATTTTATGCATGTTTTGGTCATTTAGACTCGTTTTTATAGGTAAATAGTATGTGTAATTAAGCACATACCAAGCTATAAAATGCATATTCTTGGGGTATCCTGAGGGTGTGAAGGGATACAGATTATGGAGGTTAGATGATGTCAAACCAAAGATAATCATAAGTAGGGATATGGTGTTTAATGGGAGCCTTATGTATAAGGATACTTTCAAGGGTGCTGGTGCTGCAGATTCTAGGAAGGAAGTTGAGTTTGAGGTGGAACTTCAAGGCAGTAGGGTCGAACCAATTGTGGATTCTCATACTGCGGAAAATCCAGGGAATGAAGATGAGGAACAAGATGAAGAGCCTCAACAACAGAATCTAGAAAACTATGTTCTGGTGTGTGATAGAGCAAAGAGAACAACTACTATAATCCTCAAGTGTAGGGGATGAAGGTAAAAATGGTATCATTTCTAGGACCATCAGGTTCTAAGTTGATGAATGCATGCTTATTGCATTTGCTATTGATGAGGAAAATACACTGAACCAATCACTTTCCAGGAGGCGATTAATTCATAGCCAAAAGGATGAGTGGGTTCGTGCTATGGAGAAAGAGATGAATTCTTTAAAAAAGAAACATACTTGGGAGCTGGGTCATATCAATAAACCTGGTCAGAAACTGGTAAGCTGCAAGTGTTTCTGTATAAAATTAAAGATGGATTGAAGGCGTTCAGAAACTCTAAGACACAGCAAGGCTGTAGCTCAGGGACTTTACACAGCGAGCAGGGATGACTAGACATATGAGGTATTTTCACCTGTGGTTTGACATACATCTATTAGGGTGATTCTCTCATCGACTGCTTGTGAAGATTACGAGTTGAAACAACTTGATGTGAAGAAGGCATTTTTGCATGTAATCTTGAAGAAACCATTTATATGAGGTAGCCACTTAGTTTTGAAGAAGGAACAAGCAACAAGGTATGTTTGTAGAAGAAATCTCTTTATGGTCTTAAGCAGTCTCCAAGGCAGTGGTACAAAAGGTTTGATGTGGATATTATTAGTAATGGATTTAGCCGTAACAGATATGATAGTTGTGTTTACTTCAAGGAGTTTGCACCATGTATGTACATATATATGTAGATGATATGTTGATTGCTTGTAAAAGCAAGTCTAAAATCGAATATACCAAGGGACTGCTGCAAAAAGAGTTTGATATGAAGGAACTGGTCCAGCTAGGAAGATACTTGGTATGGAGATTGTCAGGGATAGGGGTAGCCGAACCTTGAAGGTGTCTCAGGATACATGCAGAAAATTCTGAATAACTACATAGTGGATAATGGCAAGTCGGTCTCTGTGTAATTGGGAGCACACTTCAATGTATCTTTGAAGGATTGTCCGTCAAGTGACTGGGATGTTGAAAGAATGCTATAGGTAGTTTAATGTACTTGATGGTATGTACTAGACCGGATATTGCATACGCTGTTAGCATTGTGAGCAGGTATTTGGCGAATCCAGGTAAAAACGAGGCAATGAAGTAGATTTTGAAGTACTTGAAGGGCACTACTGATGTAGGTCTAGTGTATGGTAGAAATCAAGGGAAACACGTATATGTTGATAGTTTCTTAAATGCAGATTATGCTAAAGACCCTGACAAGGGTAGGTCAAAAACCGGGTATGTGTTTATGGTACATGGTTGTGTTGTGAGTTGGAAAGCAACTCTATAGCATGTTGTTGCATTATCTACTACAGAGGCAGAGTATATGACACTTACAGAAGCTGTTAAAGAAAGCATTTGGCTTAAAGGTCTACTAATCAAGTTGGGAGTAAACCTAAGGTCGGTGGTTGTGAATTGTGGATGCAGATTATGCTAAAGACCCTGACAAGGGTAAGTCAATAACCGGGTACGTGTTTATGGTACATGGGTGTGTTGTGAGTTAGAAAGCAACTCTACAACATGGTGTTGCATTATCTACTACAGAGGCAGAGTATATGGCACTTACAGGAGCTGTTAAAGAAAGCATTTGGCTTAAAGGTCTACTAATCGAGCTGGAAGTAAACCTAAGGTCAGTGGTTGTGAATTGTGATAATCAAATTGTAATTCGTTTTTCAGGAAATGCAATGTTTCCTGAGAGGACAAAGCATATCAACGTGAGGTATCACTTCATCAGGGAGATTGATAACATCAAATAGTTAATACTTTTTAGTATCAAAATCCCTATCAAAATGCTTGTAATTGTTGTATTAATGCCTAAAAATGACACTTAAATCACTTTATATGTCATTTACAAGAAGAAAACAAGCATTTGAGTAAGAGAAACGGGAAATGGACATTAAAACGAGCAAATTTAGGATTCTTAAGGTCGGTTACAGCGAAACTACCCCGCAGGTATTACGTCGTAACCTAATTAAGGCTAAAATGGTCATCACTATGATTATGGCGTAACTGCTTAGTCACAGTTACACCATAACTTGCCACGTGGGAGTAAGATGACTCATCTTAGTCAGCATTACGGCGTAACAAGGACGTTATAGTTACGCCGTAACACATTTTATGCCTACGGAATGGAAGCCAACCTCAACATGGTTACATCGTAACTCAATGCATCAGTTATGATGTAACTACTTCGAAAGCTATAAATAGAGCACTCATTCTGCACATTCGACATCAACCCTTCCAACACATCATCAAGGGGTGAAACAAGCTACCAAGGGTCGAAGAAATCCACCAGAAATCCAAGGGAGAAGTCACCAAACTTAATTTTTATATTTAATCATTCATAAACGCATACTGTAAGGATTATGAGTTTTCAATCTATGATTTCATTCATTATCTCTTGTTGTGTTGTTGTCATGAGCGGCTAAGCACTTCTAGTGTTGGCCTAGTTATGTAATTGCTTATGCTATGTTGATTGTTTCCTGTTTATTTATCGTTGCATTAGATATCCTTATTGCCTGTCATTGATCTCTAAGTTTTGGTAGTATTGAGGGTGGTTTATATCCTGTTATTTCTTTTATTAGACGAACCAGTTGAACTTAGAATTAGTAGGGTACTAGGATAATCTGACATTTATCTCTAGTGTAGGAATTAATCAAATTACCGCCTTTATCGCTTTAAATACTTAAAAAAGCTCAGGAACTCTTTCAGATGGGGTTTATAATCTATCTAGGTTATAGACAAGTCTTTAGGATAGTTAGTTGGGTTTTAATCATAGCAACTTGGATGCCCTACCTTCGTGACTTTCGGGGGATCGGGATCGTAGGGAGTATAGGACAGACCTCAAATGCTAATTCATGTCTCTTGATATTAGAACCACTAATAAAATAATATCTAGACATTGCACCAGGAAACATGCCACAGCATTAGTAATGAAATAATTAGGTTACCACACCTTCTCCCCGTTTGTCTTCATTTCTATTTACTTTGCGTAATTTTATTTCCTGTCATAATTTCAAAATCAGTTCAAACCATATTTCAAACCATGACACATTTCAAATTAAAACGAATACAACTAGCTTTTGGGACGACCTCATATTTACCAAGTCCTGCACTACATACGACCGGGTTCTCTACCCGTTTGTGCGTGTAGACATCGATAGACGAGTTTTATAAATTTAAAACTTGTAAAATTATTTTAAAACAAATAACGCATCAAAGATCGTAGAGTGTAAAGAGATAAAAGTGGCAAAGATAGGCACGGAAGATAATGCAGCTGACGGTTTCAGAAAGGTGGTTCCAGGTCCAAAGTTCAAGTATTGCATGGAGATACTTGGTGTCGGGATTAACTAGTCTTGTCACTAAGGTGGAAATTGTTAGTTATTAGTAAAAAAGTCTAGTTAAGGTAGGTTTTGATTATGGTAGCTTTCTTTGTAAGTTTACATGTCTTGCAAGGCATGTAAACGTATAGCTTTGTATTAGGAATGTTTGTTTGAATTGGCTGTTTGTTTAGTCGGTTCCCCCACGTCTATAAATAGAGGTGGGGGTGAAGGTATCAAAACACACGCATCTTCTATTCTTTCCTTGTAATCGATTGTTATATAATAAATCGTTTGAACGTCTGGTTAAACTTTGTAGTATCCTTGTTCGTCTTGTTTCTTCGTTCTTCAACGGGTATCGTTTGAAGGTGCTACTTGTGCTTGATACATCCTGCGATCTAGTGTTCCGCGATCGAGCTTCAGGTTGTTGTCGTAATCGTCCAGCATATTTCTAAAAAGTTAAATTAAAATTATACTTGTAATATCTTTGTCATTACCATGGCATGGTGATTTGTACGTTGTGTGAAAGTTTTTGTGTAAAAATTATTTGTTTGTAAATTTGTAATATGTGTCATTTTGGAACCTCGTTTTTGTTCTTCCCTTCTTAGCCTAGCCTAGCCTAGCCTAGCCAGAACAGAACAGAACAGAACAGAACGGAACAGAACAGAACAGAACAGAACAGAACAGAACAGAACATGAGAAACAACTAATGAAGCGACGTCATAGGGTATGGTAAACGTATTATATAGAATATTAGGGAATATGTCAAGCATCAGTAATTAAGTTTTATTATTGTTTTACTAAAGTCACTTATACTTTATACTTTATGTCAACTAAAAAAATCATTCAAGTTTCAAAATTGTTTCGCTGAAGTCACTCATAGTTTTTTTCAACGGTAAAAACCACTCAAATTTTTATATCTTTCGGTTTTTGTGAATTTAATACAAAAAACAATTTATAATTGTCCTCAAAGTGTTTAGACACTGATCATTTACATGTACCTTGCATAATAACCAACCAGGATTTAAATTCTTCCAACTAACATCTTTATTAATAAAGAGAATTACATCATTTCGGAGTTTTCTATCAAATTGAATCTTATGAAATTAAAAAGTTGGACCAATCAGATGGCTTGATTTTGACCACGTAAAGCAAATATCACGTGCCAGTGTGATTGTCCATAAAAAGTCAAAATTGAATTAATTTTGTCAAGATTAAAAATTTTTGGTGGAGAATTTTAATGTAGAAAAAAACACTTAAAAATATATGTGTCTAATTTATGAACAAATAACTTGAAAAAGATGAGGTATTTTCAAAAAACTTTACGTGGTTAAATTTTAATTTTAAATATTTGTATAGGAGTTAAGTGTAAATTTATTAAATTTTACAAATTATAATTATAACTTTTAAAAAATAAACAAATAAACCCTTAAACTTTATACCGTTGACTTTTATTTGAATATACAACAATACGACAAATACATCTTACTTCAAACAATGATTTAACATTATTTTATCACATCTCAAATATACCCCAAGAACTTTTTAGTGATATTTTTCAGTATCGGTATAAATTCATGTTGTGCAAACCAGAATAGAAAATACGTCGAAGCCACATAAATTATCGTATACAAAGAAAAAGTGGTTTTCTAGCTATTCATTGATAGGTTTGAAAGAAATAACATTTTCTTTTCTTTTGGTTTAATAAGTATTAAAATTCTAACAATTAAATTTCTAAAAAAAAGTATTTATTTCATTGACATATTTTTTAAAGTGGAAGTCAATGGTTCGAATATAACGAGTAGAAAATTAATCCCCTTGTGGCCTCGGAGGTTCACTTGTAGCATACTCCGGGCTACCTAAAAGAGTAGTTTCCGCTACGGTTTAGTTGGCTTACAATAACGACTAAAATATCAGGTAAATAAAAAAATATTTTATATAATATTACTATTATCTTACTACGTAATTTATAATAGATTTAATAAATTTTATTTCTCTTCATTATCATTTTCTATAATACTCTAACATAACTTATAAAACATTAAATAAATTAAAAATTTATATTATTTTTTTTAAAATGCATAATGTTTAACCCCGAGCATGCACGGGCAATAATACGAGTTATATACAAACAAATTAATACCAAATTCTTGTCCCCCCCCCCTCCCCCTTCCCACCCCCCCCCCCCCCCCCCCCCCCCCATTTGGGTAAATAAAATGTTTAAAAATTATACAACATTAAAACAAAGTTTAAACTTGAATGATTTATGTATTGAAAATAAAATTCAATCGATTTTAGAGAAACAATGATAACACTCGAGTGGTTTTGTAACTAAAAAAAGTTTGAGTGACTTTAGTAGAATAATAATTAAATTTGCTTAACGTCACATATTACGAGGAAGAATATGAGGAAATTGTATGGTTTTATTTCAAAAAAATTACTTACCTGGCAGTATAATGCTTTTTTAAGTTCGTTGATAACACTCTTATTGATGGGCGCTCGACTTGAGTCATTGCTAGACATCGAAAGGCGATTGCTGTAAATATGTCCCAAGACTTGTCATTGGGTCCTTTACTCAGAGAATATACATGTTCATCTGTTTCTTCCTTTATCTTGTGATCAACAATTTTCATTAGCGTTCCCTTCTCAAAATGTTGTCGTGCAACGGGTGCAATCCCCGTCTCATCGATGTCGGTGAAAAAACGATCATAGGCCACCCTTCCAGTCAAGATCTCAAATAACACAACTCCAAAAGAGTAAATGTCTGATTTCTTATTTAACTTGCCAGACTTGGAGTTCTCATAATCTGGATCTAAGTACATAGGTGTACCTGCAATCGTACTTGCGATTTGAAAGTACTAACGTCTTGATCTGCTGGGTGGAAGATGGAGAGCCCGAAGTCGGCAATCTTAGCCACCCAATTATCGCCCAATAGAATGTTCGCGCTCTTAATATCACGGTGTATTATCTTTTGCTTTTCCTGATCTGTGTTGGTGTGAACGTAATTCAAGCCATGTGCGATATCAAGACATATTTTCAAACGTCTCAGCCAAGTAAGATTAATCATTTTGTCACTGTTTCCCAAATAGTCTTCAAGACTTCCTTTAGAAGCAAGCTCATAGACAAGGATCATGTGATCAGAACCTTCATAACAAATGCCAAGAAGAGAGATTATATTTTCATGTTTACAACTAGTCAACGTTTCAATTTCTACGTTGAACCCTTGTTCTCCTTTTGGACTGTTGATGCATTTTATGGCTACAGTGCTTTGCTTCATGGGAAAACCACATATATTTTCCCCGTCTATTAACCATGAACTGCTGCTATCAAAATGTTCGAGTTGTGCCTTGTATACCATACCAAATGCGCCTGACCCGATGCGATATTTGTCGGCAAAATTCTCGGTTGCCAACTCGATATCATTAAGTGCAATCTTCAAGTGTTCCAAGTTCTTCCACTGCAACATTGTGGACAATGTGATGAAATATAACGATTGAATTATAAAAGATTGAGAATCCTGTAATAGTTGTGATGTTAATAGAACGTACAAAGTAATACAACAAACTCGAAATCCCAATTATTTATTCTCAGCCAATGGATTCCGTAAGCTTAGATATATATCAGTTAGGTTTAAAAATGATTTTTATTTGTGAGTGTGGTCCATGGTAGTTAGCGCAGATATTGTTTACTTGTTTTGATTTCTGGTTTTTGGGTGGTGATCGTGTGGTGGCTGGAAGGAGATTGAAGGGGGTACGGAGGTGGTCATCTCAATAAATTTAACGACCTGATAAAAGCTGCCCCGTATTTAACAAACTAGTTTGCTAACGGTCGTTAACATTTTTGACTGCATGCCAGGGTTATTATGAATATCAGACATCATGAAATGTCTTGTCTAATTTCTCGTAACAGGGATCAAATGTAAAGACCACATGGATCAAATTTAAAAGATTGAGAACAAATGGACTCAAACTAAGAGTTTATGAAAACATGAATTACCTTAAATTGACTGGATGATGCACCGTCACTTGCATTTCTCGGAAGTTCCTAAAAATAATATTTGCAAAAGAACAGGAAATGAGTTAACAAGATAATATCAGGTATTATTACATTAAATTGATAAGCAAGTTAATTCTCTTACCGGATTTTCATGTATTGATTGAAGTTTCAACGCTTTCTCAAGTCCTTTGACAACCTGATCTATATATGGACGATCTGTTCGTTCCTCTTTTATACAGCAAAATGCTATATCTGA